>CANSZD010003850.1:0-50000 GCA_947648045.1 Beta corolliflora
TGAGCACTACCTCTGGTGGAACTCTCCTATAGTGCCCTTATCTGTTGGATTTATCCTACAACGGCTTCATTTCCGAAAATTTTGTTATCGGATCAAAATCTTCTCTCTCCATTACACCTGCTACTAATACTTAGTTGTTACTCCTGTATCCCTAAATGTATATCATTTTTGAATCTGGAGTATCCCAAATAAATCTCACATTTTTTTCAAGTAATTTTTTTTTTGTCTTGTGACCAACCTCGGCATTGACACCATAATTACTGCAGGTCTGGAAGAGCGTCAAAGGTTTGTGCGCATATATCTGAGTTCCTCAGGTATTTAACTTTTTTGAATTATTTCTTGTTTAATCATGTAATTGGACTCCTAAAAACTTTTTCATTCTTTCTACAGTATAAATCTCTTCTCTAGATATATTTGTTCAGCATATTCACTTGTCAGAATCCCCTTTGGTTAGCTTCGAGGTGTTTCTTAACTACTGCAGCTTATAGAAAGTATTTTACCTCAGTTTTATGGATGTCTCTAGGCATTTCCACTTCTACTTTTTTTCTTTTTCCAGGACGTTCTTCAGGGATGTGTTGAATGTACCTGCATCATATGGGAATAAAAATTATTAAGCTGTGTTACTTTCTAGTGTTATTTTATATGTGAATGGCCAGTATGCAAATAGAGCTGAAGTTTAACTTGGAACTTTTATGTGCTCGTCGCCTGATATTGGGTTGATGACATTTTAATTCAAGCATCATAAGATTATGGGTGTGTGTTGGTTATGCAGGATGCCAGGCCAGTGATTATGAAGTGGAACAGCTACTTGAAGATGTTGAGAAGTATACTCTTGCAACTCATTTGTTCTGGGGAATATGGGGCATAATATCGGTACTTTCTCATCCTCCTTTTTCGCTCTGATTTTTGCACTAGATTACTATGAGAAGTTCCTTTTACGGAAGAAATATGTGTCCCTTTGAAAAATTTGTTCCCAAACGTTATTATGACCCCCTTTTTACTCCATGTCTATGTTGAGCGATTTGGGCTCATTAATGCTTTTAGTTGCACACTTCAGACACTTGCCTCTTTTTAATAAGAGCAGAGGCATAATCACTCACACCCACATTTTAAAATATAAACTAGTTTATCTGGAGAACACCTCTTAACCTTGAGAGAAATATGCTGTTATTGACGAAGCGCTGAGTCACCCATGTTAACCTCTTTGGAGGACTAAGGAACGGATCATAGAAGTCTTGAGGGGGAGATAAGAGTGTGCTGAATGGATTTTCAAGCTGTGGATTCATTTTGCTTGGGGTGTTACACTTCTCTTGTATCTCGATTGACTTTGGCCAACTTAAACACATCTCTTGCATTTTGCTGAAATCCTTTGGACTTGAAGGTGACTAATACCTAATGTGGGTGAAGCCTTTCTTTTCTTATGAGTGTTACAAATAGCTTCTCCTTGTCCCCTTTCCCTGGATGAAGTATACGTGATTAGTAAGTAGTAACACCCTTAGGCTTTCTTTGGTTTGACGGAAAAGGTTTTCCATGGAATAGACAATCAAAAATTTGTGTTCCCTTTGTTTGGTTACTCACAAGAAAAGTTAAAAGAGGTAAGGGAAAATGAAGATGATTGAAATAAGAGGAAGAGGAAGGTAAGGAATAGGGAAGAAGTTATGACATCACTTCTTTTAGAAAGGAAAGTGTTTCCCATCATTGGGAAACCTATTTTCTACCCTTTACAAACTAAACAAAAGAAAATGGGAAAACCACTTTTCCAGGAAAACCAAGCACATTCTTAGTGGGTAGCCAAGATAAAGAAAGTGTCTTTATGGATTTAAACAGGCACCAAGGTAGTGGTACCAAAAATATGATTCGTTTATGACAAGCAATGGTTATAAACGAACTACAACCGATCTTTATGTGTATTCCATAAAGTTTTCTGGAGGTAACTTCATCATCCTTCTTTTATACGTAGATGATATGGTGATAGTTGGTCAAGATGCAGATATGATTCAAAGTTTGAAGAAAGCCTTGTCCAAGTCATTTAACATGAAAGACTTGGTCCTGGAAAGCTGGGAAATTGTGGTTATCTCAGGAGAAGTATATTGAACGGGTGCTTGAAAGGTTTAATATGAAGCATGCTAAGCCTGTTAGTACACCGCTAGGGATGGCAATGGATCGGAGATGGGTCGGGTGGAGCTCCATTCGCCCCATCACCCGCGACCCAAAACTCCATCCACACCATCCATCACCCGCCAAAATTTTAACCTATCCACTCCACCCATCATCCACGGGTGGATCGGGTGGGAAACGGGTGATACTAGGAACAAAAACTATTTTTTAGACTTAACAATTTTAAAGAAATTAATATATGAAAAATTAATCATAGTCTCATAGATTAACAATAAAGTGACAAAATATCAATCTTATTACACACCGAAAAGTAATTATAAGTATTTTTTTATCCCTTAAAAAAATTTAAGTTTTTTTTTTAATTAACTTAAATGACACGTGGCAGTAAAAAAACAATTTTTTTATATTATATTATATATATTATATATATATATATGTGGGTGGATGGATGAATATATTAATGGATGGATGGATGAAGCGGGTGATGGGGCGGGTCACCGCGGGTGATGGATCCAAAAAATATCATCCATATTCCACCCGACCCACCACCCGATCCATCCATCACCCGCTAGTCACCCGCTTCACCGCGGGTGATCTCCCATTTATTCGGGGCGGGTGGGTGGATAATCCACTCACTCATGGATAATTGCCATCTCTATACACCGCTAACTACTCACTTTAAGCTAAGTAAGAGAGCTTGTCCTAAAACTGAGAAGGAGAAAGAAACTATGCAATCCATTCTTTACTCTTCTGTTGTTGGTTCTTTGATGTATGCTATGGTGTGTACTAGACCTGATATTGCATATGCAATAGGTTTAGTGAGTCGTTTCTTATGCAATCCGGGTAAGGATCAATGGGAAGTAGTGAAGTGGATCTTCAGATACTTGCGGGTCACCTCCAAATTGAGTCTATGTTATGGAGGTGGAAAATCTATACTTGAAGGCTATACTGATGCAGACATGGCATGTGATCTTGATAATAGAAAGTCTACCTCATGTGTTTACATTTTGAGGGGGAACTATCTTATGGCAATCCAAGCTACAAAATGTGTAGCATTGTCCACAACTGTGGTAGAGTATATTGTAGCAGTAGAAGCGACCAAGGAGATGCTATGGCTAAAAGGTTCTTTCAAGAGTTGGGTTTGAAGCAAGGTGAGTATGTAGTATTCAGTGTGACACTCAAAGTGTTATGGATTTGAGCAAGAATTCAATGTATCATGCCCGCACCAAACACATCGACATTAGATATCATTGGTTGAGAGATGTGATTGAAGAGAAGAGAATGAAACTGAAGAAAGTCCACACCGAAGAGAATGGTGCAGATATGTTGACAAAGGTAGTTCCCGGAAGCAAGGTTGAGCTTTGGTTGAAGCTTGTCGGGATGAGGCTCAAGTGATCATGATATGATCGTGTCTTCCGCGTGATGGGTTGGAGGGGGATATTGTTGTGGGTCAAGCCCACTTATTGCACAAGTAAGTCTTTTATCTTGTATTTGTGAGCCCAAAATGTTGGGTTATGTTTTTAGTCCTCTTGGGGCTAAATGGGTTGGCTTATCTGGGAAGCTTTTGAGTGTTTTTTAATGTATGTTTATGACTTAAGAGGGAGTTAGGTCAGCTGTAAGAAAATCAGAAAATACGCACTTAAAAGGAGAGGAGAGAAAGAGAGAAGTGCTGGAGGATATTTGTAGGACAGCTTGCACGAAACTGTCGTTTGCTGGAGTTTCAACCATCGGATTGTGCTGATTTTCTTACAGCTAACTCCCTCTTAAGTCATAATCATACATCAAAAAATACTCAAAGGCTTTCAAGATAAGCCAACCCATTCAGCCCCAAGAAGATTAAAAATATAACCCAATATTTTGGTCTCACAAATATAAGATAAAAGACTTACTTGTGCAATAAGTGGGCTTGACCCGCAACAATATCCCCCTCCAGCCCATCATGCGGAAGACACGATCATATCATGATCACTTGAGCCTCATCCCGGCAAGCTTACGACACAGCTCAACCTTGCTTCCGGGAACTTCCTTTGTCAACATATCTGCACCATTCTTGTCGGTGTGGACTTTCTTCAATTTCATTCTCTTCTCTTTCTTCAGTTTCATTCTCTTCTCTTCAATCACATCTCTCAACCAATGATATATAATGTCGATGTATATGGTGCGGGCATGATACATTGAATTCTTGTTCAAATCCATAACACTCTGAGTGTCACACTAAATACTACATACTCACCTTGCTTCAAACCCAACTCTTGAAAGAACCTCTTAAGCCATATCATCTCCTTGCTCGCTTCCACTGCTGCAATATACTCTGCCTCAGTTGTGGACAATGCTACACATTTTGTAGCTTGGATTGCCATGAGATAGCTCCCCCTCAAAATGTAAACACATAACCTGAGGTAGACTTTCTATTATCAAGATCACATGCCATGTCCGCATCAGTATATCCTTCTAGTATAGGTTTTCCACCTCCATAACATAGACTCAATTTGGAGGTGCCCCGCAAGTATCTGAAGATCCACTTCACTGCTTCCCATTGAGCCTTACCCGGATTGGATAAGAAACGACTTACTAAACCTACTGCATATGCAATTTCAGGTCTAGTACACACCATAGCATACATCAAAGAACCAACAGCAGAAGAGTAAGGAATAGATGTCATAGTTTCTTTCTCCTTCTCTTTTGTAGGACAAGTTCTCTTACTTAGCTTGAAGTGAGTAGCTAGCGGTGTACTAACAGGCTTAGCATGCTTCATATTAAACCTTTCAAGCACCCGTTCAAGATACTTCTCTTGAGAATTGAGATAACCACAATTTCCCAGCTTTCGTGTCACGAGTATTCTCCATGCCTAAGATATGCCTTGCAGGACCCAAGTCTTTCATGTCAAATGACTTGGACAAGACCTTCTTCAAACTTTGAATCATATCTGCATCTTGACCAACTATCAGCATATTATCTACGTATAAAAGAAGGATGATGAAGTTACTTCCATAGAACTTTCTGAAATACACACAAGGATCGACTGCAGTTCGTTTATAACCATTGCTTGTCATAAACCAATCAAATTTCCGGTACCACTGCCTTGGTGCCTATTTAAGCCCGTAAAGACTATTCTGTAACTTGCAAACAAGTTTATCTTTCCCTTTTTCTTTAAAACCTTCAGGTTGCTTAATGTAGATTTCTTCATGCAAGTCACCATGTAAAAATGCAGTTTTTACATCAAGTTGCTCCAACTCAAGATCAAGATTTGCTACTATACCCAATACAGTTCTGATAGATGTCGTTTTGACCACCATAGAGAAGATCTCATCAAAGTCAATGCCTTTTTTCTCGTTGCATCCCTTTACCACCAATCGGGCTTTACGCTTCACTATCTTCTCACCATCTTTCTTGTTCTTGAAAACCCACTCGTTTCTCAAGACTTTCTTGCCCTTGGGAGGCTTCACTAGCTCATAGGTGTCATTCTTTTTCCAAGGAATCCATCTCCTCCTTCATAGCATCGAGCCATTGGTTTTTCTCATCATGAGACAAGACCTCTTGATAGTTCTCTGGCTCTCCATCTTCACTAACTAGAATGAACTCTGAGCTTGGATACTTTGTTCAAGGTTTATGCTCTCTAATGGACCTTCTAACATGTGTATTCTCCACTTAAGGGGTAGGTTACTCCCCGTACTCATCATGTGCATCCTCCTCATGGATTTCCTCATCAGATGAAGACTCATCAAGTTCATCCTCATCATCAACAACATGATCTGGTACATCTTTATTAGGTTGTACCTCACTAACATCATCATGTACGTCATTAAGTACATCTTCAACATTTTCATTCTCATTTGCTGGCTGAGTCACAAGAGGAGTAGAAGTAGAATCATTATTAGTATCAAAAGATACCTCAGAAGTAGAAGTGTACCTTGTAGTCAGAAGATATGCACCCTTCTTGTGCTCAAAGAATACTATATCCCTACTTCTCACTACCTTTTTCTTTTCTGTAGAGTCTGAAACCATACTTTTCATCCCCATACCCAACATATACACATGGATTGGATTTTGAATCAAGCTTTGACCTCTGTTCTTTAGGCACATGCATGTATGCCTTGCTACCAAAGACTCTCAAATGCGAATGAGTAGGATCACGTCCCTTCCATGCTCTCTCTGGAATGTGAAAACCAAGAGGAATCAATGGAGATTGATTAATCAAATACACGACACATTGCACTGCTTAAGAAGATCGGACATTCTAAGCATGCACCTCACCTTCTCTACAATGGTCCCGTTTATCCTCTCAGCAACTCCATTTTGTTGTGGTGTGTCGGGCTCTGTCTTCTCATGTCTAATGCCATGTTGTGAGCAATAATACTTGAACTCATTTGAAGTATACTTACCACCATTGTCAGATCGAAGACGCTTCAACTTTCTTTCAGTCTCCCTTTCTACCATGACATGGAACTTTCTAAAAATCTCGAATATTTGGCCTTTTGTCTTCAACATATATACACCCAAGTTCTTCGAGTAGCATCGTCAATGAAAGTGACATAATATCTATTGCCACCAAGAGACTCCACCTTAATAGGACCACAAACATCGGAGTAAACTAACTCCAACTTTTCTTGCCTTCTAGTGGACTTCCTAGAAAAGGAAGCTCTATGCTGCTTACCTGCCAAACAATGATCACATGGGTCAAGAGAAACTATTTTATCAACGAGCTCACTAGAGCATACACTTAAATATGTCTTATACAAAGAGCAACACAACTCGCCACGAGCAACTGTCATTGAACCCTTAGACAATTTCCACTTATCATCACCAAAGGGATGTCAGAACCCTTCTTTATCAAGGACATTAATAGACAACAAATTAAGGCGTAGATTAGGAATATGGCGCACATTCTTCAATGTAAGCATGCGCCCAACTCTTGTCTTCACACGAATATCACCTAACCCAACAATGCTAGCTGAGCTTTTGTTCCCCATCTTCACTCTACCAAAATCACCAGATTGATAGTTCGTGAAATACTCCCTTTTGGGAACACAATGGTATGAAACACCTGAATCTACAAGCCACTCTGTATCTACTAGTTGCACAAATCAAAGTGACCTCATCATCACTTATTGAAGCGGTTGCTACTCTTCTTGCCTTGTTCTTTCTTCCAACGGTAGCAAAACTTTTTGATATGGCCAGACTTGTTGCAGTGATGACATGTCCTAGTCTCTCTATCTCTAGACTTGGACCTCCCCTTTTACCACGACCTTTGGGACCCGTACTCTTGCTTCTTCCACGATTCTCAACAACAAGAGCATGTGAATTATCAACTCCCGTCTCCTTTCTTCTTATCTCTTCATTAAACATGCTTTCTTTGATCACATATAGAGATAGAACACCTTAGCAGAGTTACTAATAGTCACAACTAAGGATCCCCAACTATCTCGCAAAGAACTCAACAAGAACAAAGTTTGTAATTCATCATCAAGAACAATCTTCATAGTAGTCAGCTTGTTAATAATATCCTGAAAGTCATTCAAATGCTCAGAAACGGACTTTCCACCTTTCAATTTCAAATTAACAAGTCTCTTGATTAATGAAGCTTTGTTATGTGCGGTCTTTCTTTCATAAAGACCTTTCAATTTCTTCCACAAATCATATGGGTCGGACTCTTGAGACACATGGTTGAAAATGCTAGTATCAACCCACTGCCTAATAGTCCCTAATGTTTTCCTCTTCAACTACCCCCACTACCACTAGTGTATTCCATAACAATGATCAAATTAAACCTCCGCTCTAATACCAATTGATAGGACCCTAGTAGTATATCAACTACCCACAAGGATCACCTCCAAGACAATCAACCAAACAATAAAACTCTAATATACCACAAATAATTCACCAAGCAAACAACCTAGCAATCAACCAATAACGGACAACGACTAATAATCAAATGTAGAAGAATAAAATGCAATCAACACACACGAATTATACGTGGAAAACCCCTTCGATGTGGAGTAAAAACCACGGGACTTTTGAGGAGTCCACCCTTGTCACCTTATCTTATTATGATAAAATTGAGGGCAAAAGAACCCAAAGTTATATAAAGGTTCACAACCCACCAACACTTCCATACATAAGAGATATACAATTGAGAAATAAAAGATGAAGAATATCACCTAATTTTGTAGGTTCTTTTCTTCTGCGACCACGGACAAACCAGAGCTCAAAACGACGATCCAACCGTTCAAAACGAGGCCCTATGTGTCCCCAACAAGCTGACCAAAAATCAGCACAATCCGACGGTTGTAACTCCGGAAAACGACAGTTACGTGCAAGCTTTCCTGAAAAATCCGAGCAGCTCTTCTCTCTTTCTCTCTTCTCCTTTTGAGTGTGTATTTTCTGATTTTCTTACAGCTGACCTAACTCCCTCTTAAGTCATAAACATTCATCAAAAAACACTCAAAGACTTCCAAGATAAGCCAACCCACTCAGCCCCAAGAGGACTATAGCATAACCCAACATTTTGGGCTCACAAACACAAGATAAAGACTTATTGTGTAACTAGTGGGCTGGACCCACAACAATAGTGACTGTGATCTCAGTCTTTTGTCCTTGTGTATCCCGACATTATTTTATTTGTATTTTGGCTGATTCAATGTGTATCTTTTCTTACCCTTGATCTCCAGCATCATGTAAATGAAATCGACTTTGACTACTTGGAGTATGGAAGGCAAAGGTTTCAGCAGTATTGGCGGACGAAGCCTGAACTGTTGGGTTCTTAACCTGCTGCTGCTGCTGCTGCTGCTGCTGCTGCTGGTATGCACATGGTACTCTGCTCAAATCACTAGCAAGGTATTATTTATTCTACAATTTCTACACATATTTTAGGAAGAAAGGAAAGGAGGTTTGTATTTCTGTGACATATAATGATATGAATTTCTTAATGAAGTGTTTTCAGCAGCTATCATTTATACGGCATATATATCATCACTTTTTTCATTCATAAAAAGCTATTTACTGGTTGCAGGGAGAGGAAGTTGGAAGAAGAAGAGAGTGAGCAAGGTACATTTTGGCTGAGGAAGGTGCTTATGGTAAGCACTGCATCTTTTTGTGTAGCAGAGAGCCAGAGACTTGAAGCTGAGGATACTTTGAAGGAGTTCTAACCTGTCTTGGAAGAGCATAATTAAAAATATGATGTATATTTTTTTGTAGTACCTAGTCATGCATGGTGGATGGATAGAACATGTGAAGTATAGACTGTATAGTATTCTGTTTTATGTACGTATATTCTTGATTTATAGAGTACAAGTATAATAATTGTATACGTACATGTATAGAAACAAATGTTGTATTATAGGTGCCGCGTAGAGAAAAAGAACTGAAAACAAATAACCTACTTTTCTTGAATGACTAGTTTTTTCTGTACTCATATTTTTGTCTGTTATACAAAGAAATAATACCACTTTATAGAGATTGATGATTTCTGTGGAAAAATCAGACTAATTTTTTAGCGTAAGTAGTTTCTTTGAAAATTACGAAGGGACCACAAAATTGCAAATATTTGGTTCTTACCCTTCTTTCTTGATTGAGTTTCACAGGATTATATAAGATGAGGTAATCAAGTGCGGGTTAATTTTACTAGCTCTAACATAGTAAGTGCTAACGTTGACATAGCCAAGTTAAATTGGAAAACCAATAAATCAGAAGCAGTTCTATCGCGAATCCAATTGAAAATTAATTTGAACTCAAACTAATTCAAGGCAAATAACTAGCTTTTAAAAGGTTTTTTTTTTTTGTTGCAAAAGCCCAAATATTTACCCTCCAATTCTGACAAAAGGTATGTTTTCACAACAAAAAAAACCTTTTCAAAAGGTAGTTTTTAACATTTTTTTTTATAAGATAGTTTTTGCAAAAAAAGTAATTTATAAGGAATATCCTGACAAAAACCTAAAACTAACCCATATTCAACTTGAAACGAAATATTAATTAGATTTCACCAAAATCAAGATGACCCTAGTTAAAAATTAAAGCATACCTCATTAGAGGAAGTGTGGGCGCATATCCGGTATGGGAAGTTAGTTGCCCATACCGGGGCATAAATGTAAATTCACATAAAAAGACAAAAAGACTAAAAGTAGACGAAAACATAATGCTTTTGGAAAGGGTTTAGGGGAAGAGAGAGAGAAAACAAAAAAAAATTGGCGAAAAGAAATGTATTAATTAAAATTGTTGGGTCAAATCTTTTAATTTGGAATGAATTTATGAACTTGGTGAAGAAGAAGTTGAAAAAAATTGTGAATTACTGATGGAGCAGATCTGCGAAGGAATTGATGAAGCATGCAGCAAAGAAAATATGGATGGAATTGATGTAAGTAGCTATATTATATTTAAGGGATATTATCTCAGATAACCCTGACTTATATGCCTTTTTCCAATATAACCCTGACTTTGGCAGGCCTGTCTCCGATAACCCTGAACTTGATTTTTATCATTAAACTAGACGGAATTAGTCACGGCGTTAACTAAACCCTGACTTATATGCCTTTTGCTAACCCTGAATTTTGCAGTTGATTAGATTTAAATGGGGGTAGATTAATTGTTCTTGAATTTGTCGTTTTGACATGAATTTATTGTTGGTTTTTTTTTTTTGACATTAAATGTTGGTGAAAATAAGGGAAGGTTTTGGATTTGCTGTAATAAATACAATAAATACAGAATGTTTGTAAAATGATTGCATTAATTACAAAGGAAAATGCGAATGTAAAAATGTGTTAATAGTAAAAAAATTGTTCTGTTGAATAGTTGAGATTGTCAGTAGTGATAAACATTATGGAGGGGATTGGTGATAATGTAAACAATTATTAGAGTTGGAATTTGACAGTTCTGTTGTGTTGCAATGTGAATTTCTTGGGTTTGTTTAACAGGCAGAGGGACCAGAATTGTATGAGATGAATGGGGAAGTGTATGTTGGCGATGGTGCAGTGGTTGAGTCAATACATGTTGAGGGTAATGAGATAGTAGCCGTAACTCCGGAGGGGAGAGTAAGTGGATGTAGAATAGGTGAGATTAGTGTGTTAGATGCCCCATATGTTGGTATGGTATTCCCTAATTGGGAAGGGGTTGATAGTTATTATAGAAAATATGGGAAGCAGGAAGGGTTTGGGATTGTGCGGGCGTCTTCGGCATATAGACAAAAAAAACAAGGTGAAGAGAGAAAAAGGCGAAATGGTTCATGGACTTGTGAATGCTATGGGAAGCCCGAGAGGAAGAAAAGAGTTATTGGGTCTATGTTTGCGATTGATTCAGTGGTTAGTGATGATGTAGGTGTTAAGAAGTCCAAAAAGTGTGAATGTCCCGCTATGATCTATGCTAGTTTGAATGATTGTGGGGAGTGGATGATTAAGAGGGTTGTTTTAGAACATAAAAACCATGAACCGACACCATCTAAGTCCCGTCATATCAGTATGTATCGGAAAGAGGAGTTGTCTAATCACGTTAGGAGAAAGCTATTCAATGATTATAACTCGGGAGTGAAGATACACCAAATACATGATTGTCTAGCTAGAGAGAGAAATGGGGTTGAGAATTGGGTTGTAACGGAGAGAGATTTGCGCAATGAAGTGAGTAAGGTGAAGAGGTTGAGACTTAGAGACGGTGATGCGAATGCCATGCTTGAGTATTTTAATAAAATGACTGAAAATAATCAGAATTTCTTCCAAATGCATAGGTTGGATGAGGAGAATCATTTAAAGGACATAATGTGGGTAGATGCTAGGAGTAGAGTTGCATACCAGGAGTTTGGCGATGTGGTCTGCTTTGACTCTACGTACCTTACTAATGAATATGAGCTTCCGTTCTCCAATTTTGTGGGAGTAAATCACCACGGGCAGAGCATTCTTCTCGGTTGTGCTTTAGTCTCTCATGAGAATACAGAGACTTTTGAGTGGTTATTCAAGACGTGGGTTCATTGTATGGGTGGAAGTCTCCTTCGGGGATTCTGACTGACCAGTGTGCAGCAATGCGGAAAGCGTTGCTGACATCGATGCCGAATGCCCGTCATCGTTGGTGTCTTTGGCATATCACTGAAAAGTTTTGTGCAAAACTTGGAATGTATGAGGGGTATGAATATTTCAAGGATGAGCTGTTAAATGCCATATATGATAGTTTGGAACCGGAAGAGTTTGAGGAGAATTGGAGTGCAGTTATATCGAAGTACAAGAAGTTGTCCAGTAATGAGTGGTTGGCAGGTAACTATAACTATAAGTACTGATTATAATTGATATTGGTATGTGTTAGATGTTGGTATGTGTTGAGTTGAAAAATACTGATTATTATGAGATTGATGATATGTGTTTAGTTGATATTGGTGTATGTGTTGTATAGTTGTATTTAGAACATGTATAGTTGTAACTAGAAATTAACATTAGCAACATGAATTTACATATTTGTATATGTGTTGTTAAAACTAATACCAACTGTTATATATTTGTATTTGGTAAAAATAAAACCAACTGTTATATTGAATTTGAAACAGTAAGCTATTATATAAGCAAGCAAGCAGTAGCAACTGATATATAATTGTATTTGTTGTGTTTAAAATAATACCAAGTGTTATATTGAAACACTTGGTATTAAATAAGCAAGCAAGCAGTCAGTAAAGCAATTGTTAATTAGCAGTCAGTAAGCTTTAAGCATTAAGCAATAACTTGTTAAAACTAATAGAAATCAGTAAGCTTTAAGCATTAAGCAAAGCAGTAACTTGTTAAAACTAATAGAAAGAAGTTGTTGGTTAATGTGAATTAAGTAGCAACTGTTTGTTGGCATTGATTATGTAGGGTTATATCGAGAGAGGGAGATGTGGGTCCCCGCTTATATGAGGCATATGTTTTGGGCCGGCATGAAGACAACCCAACGAGTGGAGAGCATGAACAGTTTTTTTGACGGGTATGTGAACAAGCATACAAGGTTGTTTGAGTTTGCGGAGTGGTATTGTGAAGCAATGGAAGTGCGTGCGAATGCGGAGAAGGAAGCAGACGCAAATTCAGCAAGATATGTTCGAACACTAGACACTGATTTTGCAGTAGAGTCTATATTCCAGCGTGTTTACACTGATGAAAAATTCAAGGAGGTCAAACGGGAGTGCAAAAGAACAATTTACTTGATGTTGCAGGGGAAGAATGTGATATCTGATAACGTTATAGAGCATTTTGTGGAGGATAGAGTTTGGATTCGTTGTCGGGAAACAAAGAAGGACATTCCATCGAAGATGAAGCGGACGTACAAGGTAACGGTGGACTTGGAATCTAAGAGTGTTAGTTGTTCATGTAAATTATTTGAGTGCCATGGAATTATGTGTCGGCACAGCATTACAGCATATGAGATGCATAATTTGGAGGTTGCTGATAAGTATATTCTAAGGCGATGGAGGAAGGACGTGCAAAGGAAGCACACTAGAGTGAAAGTTGCCTACCACGATCCTTCAAAAACAGATGAGGTGCGTCGTTTTGACTTTATTATGGATAGGTTTACCCCAATTTGTGAGAGTGCAGCGGTGTATGAGGAAAATGTATGCATCTGTGTGGAGTTGCTTGATTTGCTTGCTCTTAGGGTAAGTGAGAGTAGTGCGATGGTGGTAAGGAGTTTGAATGGAGAGGATGAAATTAATCCGTCCTCGGGGGTTAAGAAAAAAAACCAAATGCACCCCTGATTCAGTTGCGAAGAAGGGTGCAATGAAGATAAATATGAAGGACCCCCCATGTCGAAAGGTTCCTCACCGAACTCGTGATGTTCGATACTACGGTGATGTTGAAAAAGCAATAAAGAAGAAGAAAGGGAAGACATTGACTAAGAAGAGGGGGAAACCAACGCTGGAAATGCAGTTGGGTGAGGTTGGTTTGAATGGTGCACCTGTTATGAACCCGTATGCGTTAAAGGTACGTACGTATGATTTGTTTAAAGTTATAAAAATGTGGTTAAAATATATAAGTATTTGCTAAAAGAAGTTAATGTAGACACCGGAACCGGAATTTGGAGGCGACACCATGGCAGGTGTTGGTAATACACCCTTAACATCCACACGAAGTTCTGGTTGTGCAGGGTTGTCAATTACGGTAATGACTACAATTTCTGGTTTTTTACTTATGATTATAGTGTTAAAGTAAAGATAACATCGACACCAAGAAGCTTATGATTAGTATTTGCTTTGAATAGGGTGGAGAATCGCACAGCGGAATTGCAATGGTCGATGGGGATGGCTCGATAGGCTTTTTTACCCAGCTGCTTAGTAGAGGAGTACCAGACCATGGGAGTCAATTTACTACTGCATCGTTTGCCTCTAATGCAATGTAGTCTGATGATTAAGTTGTTAATTTAAACATTTAATTTTGCCTCAGTGGCCCAATATGTAATTTGGTTTGAAATGGTCTATGGGATTGTGTGTTAATGGTTAGAAGAAATGGTAAACATGCATGGATGAGAAGAACGGCGAAATGTTGTGTAAGAAAGAAGGCCCAAATGTTAATTTTAAAAAATGTAATAACTGCACCAATACTAGAAATTTAGTAACTAAAGGCTGAAGCCCAGTTGCCAGTTGCCATACAATAAAGAAAAGGAGCCCATCATGATTTTAGACAGGAATTACGAAGGCCAATTTTGGTGAATAAAGAGTTGACTTAGTGTGATGTTGTGTTATAATAGGTAGAGAAAAAGGTGTTATAAAGTAATAAATGTAATAAATGTAGTTGGATCATATAAGTACAATGACAATGGAACATCAGTGAATTGAAGAGGAAACAGAAGACACACAAAATATCCCACATAAGAAAAATAATACTGATGGGTAGTTGTACTCCAAAAATCAAGATACTTGTGAAATCCGGTGATCTAGCAGATAATGGTGTTGGTTACGTTATAGGTCCACACACGCAACTTTCGTCTCTTTATGAATTGTATGCAACACAAGTTGGTGTGGAAGTGGATGATTTGTATCTTATGTGTCGGGGACAATATCTTCGTCCAGATACAACATCGTTTGTGTACGGGTTTGATGACACCGAGCTGGTACTTGCTTATTCGAAGGTACGTAGTTAAATCAAAGTTATTAAATCGTTAAGATTTTGCATGTGATTGTGTTATGTTTAACTCAGATTGTGGTATGAGTGAATCATATCAGAAAGTCAGGAACTTGGATCATTTACTTGTTGATTTTGGCATGTGTAAATTTCCTACGTAATGCTACCTTATATAATATGTCCACAATTGTAGTCGGGAGTTGCTGTTGCTGCTGATCGTAGCTTTGATCCAAACTACTACTTCGTGACTATGCGGGACCTTAAGAACAAGCCTAACGTCGAGATTTTCAGGATGAAATGCACAACAAAAATTAGCAAGATGGCATTATTGTGGGCCTCTATACAAGATGTTGAATATGAAAAAATTAAGTTGTACCAAAACAATGATTGCCTTGATTTGGATGGTAATTTCATAAGTGAAGGTATTGTGGATGGTGACGTGATATACGTCGTGATGGGGTAGTTCGAATGTGTATTTGGTATTATGTTGACGGTGTATTTGGTATTAACGTTTCGTATGGACGGTAGTTTGTAAGTGTTTTGATGTTTACACCATGGTTGGTAACTATGTTAGTATTATCGTGACGGCTATTATAGCAGTTAATGTTTCGTATGGACGGTAGTATGTAACGTTTGTTAACTATGTTAAGGGAATTTAGTTCTTCAATAGATCCGAAAAAGTTATGGTGTTATAAGTGAAATTATGTTATTAGTGATAATGAATGGGTAATTCATCGTAATTCGTAATCAGAAGGCTAGTGTCTTACATCGTTGTTCAGTGATCGAATCATACCTTTCATGGAGCCATCACGGCTTTCATCGTTATTAAAGTTAACTAGTAATTGGGCCCGGGCCATTTAAAGCATGATTAAAAGTTGGTTGAGATGGTAATTGTGCTATGCCTATAATAGTATAGATGAAAACATTGATCGTTCAATACTTTATACAATTAAACTCTAATCAATCAATTACATCATAACTCATATCAGTTCTTCACCATCGATCATGGTTTAGTTGCACGATGACTACTACATGTATGATTGAAACCGATTGTTCAACATAGATCATGGTTTAGTTGAGTGTACTACATGTATGCAACCGATGGTTTATGAAAGATCATCGTTTAGTTTAATGATGAGTATAACATGTATCATTGCAACCAATGGTTTATGAAAGATCATCGTTTAGTTAACCGCTGACTACTACATGTATCATTGCAACCGATAGTTTATGAAAGGTCATGGTTTAGTTAAATCATGAGTACTACATGTATGCAACCGATGGTTTATGAAAGATCATCGTTTAGTTGAATGATGAGTATAACATGTATCATTGCAACCAATGGTTTATGAAAGATCATCGTTTAGTTAACCGCTGACTACTACATGTATCATTGCAACCGATAGTTTATGAAAGGTCATGGTTTAGTTAAATCATGAGTACTACATGTATGCAACCGATGGTTTATGAAAGATCATCGTTTAGTTGAATGATGAGTATAACATGTATCATTGCAACCAATGGTTTATGAAAGATCATCGTTTAGTTAAACGCTGACTACTACATGTATCATTGCAACCGATGGTTTATGAAAGGTCATGGTTTAGTTGAACGCTGACTACTACATGTATCATTGCAACCGATGGTTTATGAAAGATTATCGTTTTGTTGAATGATGACTACTACATGTATCATTGCAACCGATGGTTTATCATAGATCATGGTTTAGTTAAACGTTGACTACTACATGTATCATTGCAACCAATAAATAGGGTTACTACTTATGACTGAGGTTACCCGTATTAATAAATGGGAGATTATACTTGTATGATGTAGGAGAGAAGTCAAATCACCAATTAGTTGAATGTTGTCAGTTTTTTTTCCATAAAATCAAATCAATTACAATATCAATCAGATCAATTACAATGAGAATCAGATCATTTACAATGTGAATCAGATCAGTTATAATGTGAATCAGATCACTTACAACGTGAATCAAATCAATTACATGTTTGTAAACTTGGATTAATTTATTTATGCAAATTTTTTTGCAGATATTTTGTTCAGATCAAGTATTATATGAATTACATCGGTGACAATAAAAATCATATCTTGTAGTAGATTATAAAGATCGTGTGTTATCATGTATGAATCAGATTCAGATCAACTGTGATCATGTGCTATATGCATCAGATCTTATATATTAGGAATCAGATCAACGTGTATATGTTTCAGATCTTGATAAAAAAAACATATCATGTACGCTATTATATAGGCGTGTTATCATGTATGAATCAGATTCAGATCAACTGTGATCATGTGCTATATGCATCAGATCTTATATATTATGAATCAGATCTACGTGTATATGAATCAAATCTTGATGTATATGAATCAGATCTGCTTAAGTGAAGAACCGCATGCAAATAAGTTCAGTACTCTATTGCAAGATCAAACACTAATAACATCATAACATCAGTCCATTACAAGATGAATCCATTACAAACTAATTAACCCAAAACTTCAGATGATAAACTTCAGATATGCATTACAAAATTCAGTTAATTGCAAAGTAAAATACTATCCAGGACATAAACAACGCCACCATCATTGTCCTCTTCTTCCCAATTTCCCTTTCCAGATGAAGTTGACACTCCCTGGTCTTTCTCTCATAATCCACTTGTTTCCCCTTCAACCTCACCACCTTATCTTCAAGTGTTTTGTTCTTTTGAAGGAGATCTTGTATGATGGCATCTTTCTTTTTTTCAGATTCTTCCATGGAAGGAGTTTGAAGGTCATCCTCCCACAAAAAAAAACCACAATCGTCCCCCTGCAGGTTGAAAACGTTAGTAAAACACCAGGGTTAAATTGTCTTCAAGTAGCTAGTCGCCGGAGATGAATCCATAATGTCGACGGGAATTCAGAAGAAGTCCAAATCATGCGTTGGGAGGAGACCCGGTTTGGTTTCAAACTTTATTTTGGGCTTCGGTTCATGAGAAATGGGGCCCCCACAAAATATAAATTACAAGATTTATTAGAGGAGAGAGGGCTGCCACATAGGGGGGCCTGATAGCGTGTGCATTTATCCAAAGGACTGATGTTGCGTGTACTGTAATACCCCGATTTTTAAGAGCGTTTTAATTAGCGTTAATCATATTTATTATATTAATTATGTTCCGAAAATTATGAATTTGTAATTGAGATGTTGCAATGTGTTTGTTAATTTAGTTTTATAAAGATATTATTATTTAAAATTATTTTGGGTTTTAAATATCCAAATGAGTTGAGCGGTATTTGACCCAAATAGGAAATCAAAATCAGTTTTCCTTCCTTCCATTTATGCTTGTCGGTTTAAGTTGGGATACAAACCCCCCCAAATCCTTTCTCTCTCTGTTATTTTCTCTCACCCAAAAGGAAACCCCAACCCCCTTATATTTCTTTCTTCTTCCCCGTAAGAACCCCAAACCCAAACCCCAGTTTTTCTCTCTCCTCTTCCCGACCCTTCTCTCTCGCATCTCTCTCTTCTTCTCAGCTCACCGGCGTCCCCAAGCTCGCCGGAGCTTTCTCTCTCGTCTGTCGTGCGACGCTGCTGCTGGGCGTCTTTGTTGTTGCTTGATTGTCGTTGTGTTGCGTGTTGTGGTGTCCCCTGCTCGTGTGTCTCTCTCCTTCGTTCGCTGCTGTCCCTCGCTGCATCTAGATCTGGCGTTCGTCGCCCACGTCGCCACCATGTCGCTGCTCGCCGGAGCTCAGCTCCCCTTCCCTGCCGCCTCTGTTTCGTCCCTGCTCCAAGTGAGCAGAGGTACTACACCCCTCTCTTCTCCTCCTCTTGTTTCCCTCAAATTAAAAGTCATTTTTAATTGAAAATCTGAATCTGAAATACTATTGATGCTTTGATGAATTATGAATTTCTGATTTTGAATTCTGACAATTGGTTATTTACTGTTGATACTTTGAATTCATGAGTTATTGTTGATGATGTTGAATTGGTTGATGATCATGAATTAAAATCACAAATTAAACGGTTGTGTTGGAAGATGAACTAAGTATGGTGTTTTATTGGTTAGTCGGTTAGTCGGCTAGTTGGTTGAAATCAGATCTTTGGAGTAGATTGAGTTACTTGATAATCTTAGTTGTTATTTTTATTGATTTTGGAAAGGAATTCTAAAATGATTTTATAAGTTAGTTTAAGTAAATTGCAAGATCAATGAAATCAGATGTGAGTTACATGTCTAAAGCATATCATAATCATTTATTTATTAAGTGATTAGTCTATAATAGGTAGCTAACACCTGAGTTAATTAGAGTTAACTTTGAGAGATCCAGTTTGATTAGTTTCTAAATGATGTCTGTTAGTTGGTGCAAGAGTTGGTTTTAAGAAGGATAAGCTAAACTAAAATGCATAGCAAATTTATGGATATAATTAAAATGGAAATAAGGAGTCTGGTTATAAAATAAATGAATTGGTTAGTATGAATGAATTGAGATGAATTATTGATTTTCAGACAATCTTAGTATTATATGACATTCAAAGTATATTTGTTAACTATATCAGGTTTACCATTATATTTTAGTAAGTTGGAAAGCTAAGAAAGATGTATTAAGAACTATTGTGAGAATTGTCTAGAGTCGAGTTATGTTTAACGACGATAGTCGATTTTGGGAATTATATCACTAATAAGCTTATTATATGGATGTAGTATGAAATAAGTATGCTTTCTGTTTCTTAGGTGATCGAAAAGTGTGAAAGATTACCTTTGTTTTTATGATGGACGAGTTATGAGATTTATACTACGATATATGTTTATGTATTCCGAGTATGCCAAAATATACCTTTTAACTCTGAAACTAACTGAAAGTATGAATGACTCTTAAACAATTTGAGATACGAAAATACTGTTATGTTTCTGTTGTTATTCTCAAAAGTACTTTAAGTTATGAGACATGCTTATGATTACTTTCCATGATTAATGATATGTTTTGCATATGGATTGCGGGAAATGAAATATTTTATGATGGTTATGATGATACGATGCTATGAAATGATTATGAATCTGAAGTGAAAATGAACTCAAGTGACGGTTGTGTTTATGAAATGAGTTATTGAAACCACTACGAATGGATTGAGATTATGAATGGATTGAGATTATGATGGATTGAATATGTTCACACTGGATTGAACAATGATAACGTAATTGTATACGTGATTTATGTGATGACGTGAATTAAAAGATGTTAATCACGTAAAGTGAAATATCGGAGGGAAATGATGAACAAGGTTGCCCTGTATGAGTGGTTCGGCGGCCCTACGGGTTCTCTCGGTTACTATGCCGATTATTCATTCTTGTCTTCCTTCTATCTTGTTGTGATCCAAGTAGAAGGGGTGTGCACACTAGGGACTCTGTTATTATGGCCATTATGTTATCCGTAGGTGGTTACGGAGGATTGACCCCGCCTACAATGTTGAAGTAAGTGGTTACGGGGATTGACCCCGCCATCGGCGTTCTCTTTCCTCTCCTTAAATAATCTGGATTAATTAAGATTAATTATGTAATTAATCATTGTATATATATATATCTACATGTGAACGTATGGATTATGTGAATATTGCTATGCTGTTGTGATATGGTTATGAATGATGTGAACATGTATTGATTACGTGAGAATCGTAGACACCAAAGCATGTTTTAAGAATGTTTTATGGGTTAGTACTCGGCGTTGTGCCGATGTGTATGTCAATGTTTTGTTTTGTCACTACGTGGCCTGTCACTTGGTGGGTGGCAAGTGTTACAATAGTTTCAGGTTGAAGTTCTGGAGCATCTGTTCCAAGACAAAAGCAGTTACGTGCTAAGAGTACAGCTATGATTGTTTATGTTTCCTTTGAGGCGATGACGTTCGACTTTGTAATAGTTAAATAATTAATTGATTTAGTTTCATTTCTAGTTCTGGTTGAGCATTAGTGCTCCTGATTATCTTTAGCTGGTACTCCGCGAAAGCGTTGAGTTTTGGGATTTGGTATATTTTATTTGCAACAGGTTTTTCAAACATTTTCCTATTTTGGGTTGTCCAATTTACAAAGGAAACTCTGCCGAAATTTTCAGAAAATATTAATTTATTATTAAAGATTTCTTTCAAAAAGGGACTAAATGTCCATGTAAGTTAGTGATTAATGTAGCCTTGCATTTATTTCCAAGGAGATAAGTGCGGCGGTAACACGCCCGTTGAGTCGAACCTTCGTGGATTTTCCCCCATCTCGAGTTTTATTAAATGAAAAAGGGTTCGGCTTGGCGGGGGTGTTACATGTACTCAGGTCCATGAGTACAATAATCAATGCCCAAGTCCAAGTCCAACACAGATTCAACTTGCATTAAATAGTCCAACAACACACTTGCATTAAATAGTCCAACAACAGCAGCTCCTGGCCCATATAAATTCGGCAAATATAACTGAAACTTCACCTCCTTTCATTTCACCTCACTTTGATTTCACCCCAACCAACCCCCCAACCCCCTTTATCTACTCCAACATTTTCTCCTTTTATCTACAAATAAAACATGTAAATGGTTTAATATGTTCCACATACCAACAATTTCATTAAGGTGCTCAATCGACAACTTGCTAAATGGAGGTCTTCCAGCGAGGTCAATAACAGAAGTATGTGGGGAAAGTGGTACCGGCAAAACACAACTCTGTCTCCAAGCCATTATGAATGCTCAATTACCGCCGAATTACGGAGGGCTGTATTGTGGTTGCATATATCTAAACACTAACGGTCCCTTCCCAGCTAAAAGAGCAAAAACACTAGCGGACCTTTGTTCTACATTGTACAATTCGGGGATAACCCACTTGACAATGTCGTTGTTAGACAGTAACAACCCCTAATGAAATGCTAATAGTGTTACATAATTTAAGTACGTTAATCGAAGAGTCACTTGACACACCACGCCCATTTCACATGCTCGTTATAGATTCCATTACTGCCCTTTGCAGGTCATACTTCGCCTACGATGCACTACCAAGAAGATCCGAATTCCTATCTTCAGTGGCGAAATCACTTCAGAAATTGGCAAATACATACAACATGGTAATCCTAATCACTAATGAGGTTTCTGATGTGATTGAGCCATCTTGGAGGACTGTAGACACAATGAACTCCTCCGGCAGAGAAGTTAAACCGTGTCTCGGTTTATACTGGACCTCCTTCATCAACACAAGGTTCTTCCTAACAAAACAATCTTATGGTAGCAACACCAAAAGGCAAGCAACATTAGTTCATTCCTCACATCTCCCTCGGGCTATGACTACTTTTCGTATTACCAAGCGTGGCCTAGAGGATGAAATTACCGACCCGAGCCCAAGTTCAAGCACCTATGGAGGCGAAAGTTGAAACAGCCCTAAGCCTTTGTTAACTAATGTTGTGTAGTGCCTTTGTTCATTCATGTTGTGTAGTGCATTCATGTTGTGTAGTGCCTTTGTTGATTAATGTTGTGTAGTGCCTTTGTTCAGTAATGTTGTGTAGTGCCTTTTTTCACTAATGTTCTGTACTGTACTAAAATATGAGTTGTTGCAAAATAAATTCTACTACTGCGCCACATTCTACTAATACTACAAATTGCCTTATATATATACATATCCAAATGTGGTAAACTAATACCAGTACTTGCCTGATATATACATTATACTAATACCACTGCTTGCCTTATATATCGGGCTATACAAAAACAAAAACCCGCCTTCTAAAACGCAACAAACCCATTGCAAAAACCAAAAAACAAAATGTTAGTCTTAGTTCAATCTTGTTTCACTCTCTTTCTCGCTCCAGCATCGACTTCACACTGTCCTTCACCACGTTTTCATCACAAAGAATGTCTTCTGTTATAAGCCACCCGCACTCCTCCTTCATGTTCCCGGGCTGGAAGGAACATCAGATCCACAACTCAATTAATTATACATATGAAGTTCAAAGACAAAGTTCAACATACAAGTTCCAAAGCATCTACTTATTCTGTCAACTTAAACACTTAAATATATGAAGTTAAAGTACAACATACAAGGCAATACTCAAATTTCAATCTTGCCGCACATCCCTTTATCGCAAGCAGCATGTGTATCCCGGACCTGTAAGATTTAACAAGTTAAGTCATCTAGTTTAAGGTTAGATTACACAAAATTACACAATTCACCACATCCACTCACCCAACAGATCCACAGCCCATCAAAACAGCCTTCCTAGCCCATTTACACAATTCACCAGTCACCCAAATACCATCCAATGCGGAGAAAAAATTGTCCGCTCCCAAAACCTAATGTTAATGTTCAAGTTATCACAAACTTTATAATTTACTGACTTATGACAAAGTTACGAT
Organism: Beta corolliflora; assembly: GCA_947648045.1. NCBI lineage: Eukaryota > Viridiplantae > Streptophyta > Magnoliopsida > Caryophyllales > Amaranthaceae > Beta > Beta corolliflora. Next base: position 23,534 of record CANSZD010003850.1, read on the forward strand.
GCGCATCACATACCAGTTTGTCTATGGATTCACGGTGTTCCTCAAGCGGTGTGACGCACTTTGAATCGATCACCCATATTTCCTCCGTGTTCACACAAATGGCGACACACCACCAATGAGTTCCCTCCAACACTGGCACAAATACCTGAGTTCAATCTAATATTAACAACCAACCAAAACTGAACTATACATTCCACCCAAAACTGACCAAATTCAAGTTCTTACCACAAATATCCTATTAATCGGAACCCCTTTCAACTCTTTAGCTATCGACCGTACAATACCACGGGAATCCCCCATTCCGCTTCATCCACTCGAACTTCTTCCAACACACGACTCTGCAACAATAACATTTCAAACTAAAATACCTAATTCACATAGCAACACGACGGTGAATACGTTTAACACTCACAGCGAAACTAGGGTCCATCATCACCCTTAAGCTAGCGTCAACAAATTTCTTCCTCCATGATCGCGTATACATTGCAGCAACGACCCTAACATACTACACCACCAACAACAACATAAACAACATAGTCCTACATATTTCTCCATATATTAGCTTACAAATTCAAACTTATAAATTAACAAATACAACGTTACACATACTGACATTATCATTAACACACTCGAATCACCCCCAACAACGGAGTAACAATCGCGCAAAGTTGCGAGATATTGATCCACTTTTCGAAAAAACGGTATTCACGCCGCAAAATAAAAAATTTCAAACTCCATGTATTACTTTCATTGCAATTCAATTCTAATAAAATTAACTTCTAAACTTACACATTCGATTCTCCAATGTTGTTGCAAATAAGCTTCAATATTCTCAACCTAAAGCTTGGGTACAACCTCGGTATAAGTTGCACGTCATAATCAGTCCCACTTAGTTTCACACTCACACGTGTGCACCTCCTCTTCCTACTCTTCTTCACATTTTCAACTACAATTTCTGGAGTTTGAGAGAGATTTCCAGATAGAGCGTAACTCCCAACAGGTTCTCCATCTGCCTCATTTCCCATCCCAAAACAAGGTTACTACCCAAACTTACATTGTCCCCCACCACCGCCTCATTTTCAACACCGGGAGATTTAAACGTATTTGCCCACTCATACCTACCTCGTGTCTATTGGTGTCATGGGGTCCAAACCTACATTCAAACGCCTTATTAAGCTACTCACCGATGTTGTGGTTCCTACACTGCCACTATTCTGTCTCACCTCCCGTTCTCCCTTTTCCATCCTTGAACCCTCCCCATTAAACCCTTCCCTTTCTCCATCCCCTTCATTCTCACCATCTCTTTCTCCCTCCCCTTCATTGAAATGTTCTCCCTCTCCTCTCTCCTCTTCATACTCTTTATGAACAGGTTCTCTTTCATTTAAATGTTCCCCTTCAAACATATGTTCTCTGTCTTCCTCCCCCTCCCCTTGTCTTTCTCCCTCTTCAGCAGGATTAGCCCTTCCTCTTCTTCTGCTGTTTTCCCCAATCACTAACCCTTGTCTTCGGTTCATATCCCTCCCCCCCCTTCGCCGTAGTCGAATTACACCTCCGGAATCCATATCTACCCCATCACCTCCAAAGATAGTGTGCATGTGCCGCACCCACATCAGGTACATCAATACCTAGTCCACTCATAACAAGCGCCGCAACCTGCCCACATCAATTCATACACTTTATACTACCAATTATAATAGAATTCATAAATGCATTAAGAAGCAACGCACCTCATAAGCCATGGACTGTGGACCCATAGTGTCCCTGGCCATCATCGGGTGATTCTCCCCATAAGCAATGTCAATGCACTATCCACATTGTAAGATCAATCAATCAATACAACATTTCACTTCAATAACTATAACATAAATAATGTTTTATACACCAACTTACCTTAATACTACCATAGTCACCCGTTAATACTCTGTCTTCACCTTTCGCTACATTTACATCTTTCACTGACCAAGCTTTCACTCTAGGAAACATACCCCAATTCACGGGGCGACGATTTAGCCTATCCAAGTAAAGTATCTACACATATACAGTACACATTTTCACTCTTTAGGTCTTAGAGGATCAACACATATACATTTTTCAAATAAAGCATTAAAGTAAGTAAGTAAGTAAACTAACCGCAAGAAAATAAGTACAACCACCACAACCCTTTGCAAATCCATCCCTATAAAACTTCTCCGCAAAGTGACGACCGTGCTCCACAACCTTTTCCAAAACAAGTGAACACCAGTCATACTTCCCTGCATCCATCGCCACCGTTGCTGCAACTACCATTTACTCTCAAGCCGTCGACAAGTGGTGGGGCATAGGAAGTCACCTAACAGAACCATCAAAAAAGCGGTCTTGAATTCAAATTCTTCTTCTACGCCAAAGGACCCCTCAACAACTTCAACTACCTTCCCCAATGGCAGACCTACCACTGATCTATACTTCTCCCGTATATAACTCACTGCCCTCTTTGACTCTTCACTCCGTGCCTCCATAGGCACCCTCTTCGGGCCATGTGGGATTCCCAAAATCCAGTGCACTTGGCTCTTTCCCCAAAGGATACTCAACACCCCCCAAGCAACATCAATGCTTGCTTAAATGGATCTAACAAGCTCATTATCCAATAACACAATGAACGAGGCAACCTCTTACTCTTTAGATGAAGGATCCCTTCAAAACCCATCTCTGTAACCCACTTCCTTTTCAACACATCAAAACCACCAACTACCCTGCCTAACGTCTCTACCCTACAATTGACATTTGGATGACACCCGTTACATTTTGCCAATTGTGTTTTAACCACCTTCCGACTTAATTTCACCTTCCCCCCTTCGCTATGAGACGACTGAAATAATACAATTATAACAATCACTTAATAAAATAACATAATTATTAAATATAACATAAACAACAATTTTTTTACCCATATAATTTCAAATCTCACCTTCAACACATCTGGACTGAGCTCAAATTTTCTGCTCTTATTCTCACCCTGTGTAAACATATACTAGTCTGGTCAGTACCTTTCATTAACAAATTTTTACAACAACTCTAATTTACCTTTTCAGGTACAACACCCTTTCTCCTTTTCCTACCCTTGCTCAGCTCATTGTCCTGTTCCGTCAAAATACAACTACTTATTTGTCATTCAACATTTACAACTAATCCCCTAAACTAAAATAAATACTGTTTTGCCTACCTTCAAGCACTCAGTTTCCTCCACATATGCCTCATCTTCAGTTTCACTACTCATGATATCATCAACTATCGACATTTCAACAACATGCTGCAAAAATTTTCAACCTAACTTCAATTAGCTAACAGAGCTTACCCAACTTCAATTCAACTATTTTATACTTATTTCAACTATTTTATATGCATATATCACAAACAAAATCAACTACAATGCCAATAACAACAATATTTAATTACATATCATTTTCAACGAACGCATTTCATGAAAATTATAACTTCTTTTCATCCACAAAGTTACACATAGATTACATCATCAAACCGCCTACTAAAATCAAATTTCTTACCTTTTCGTATGCAGAAAACCTAATTAACTTCAATCTTCCTCCGATAAGTTTTGTTTTCAGAGCTAAACCACCTGCAGATGTTAAGATTTTTGCAAACTAACTTTGGAAATAACAAAAATCTCCACAAATCTGCACTTCACTACATTAATTCGACAAATTTATTGCCAAATTCAGATGCGAAACACTCTCATCTTCGTTCTTCGCTTCTTGCAAACTTACTTTGGAAATAACGCTTACTTTTTGGAAATAACGCTTACTTTTTGGTCATGTGTTATAAAACCTCCTTTTTTTCAAATTTTCACAAATATTTACAACTTTGCTCCGGTATGGGCAACTACCTCCCCATACCGGATATGCGCCTATCAGCACTCTACCTCATTAACCTCAATTTCCCAACGGAGAATATGACCCGATTTAACCCAACCCGAATACCAAATATGAAAAAGATCACTTGACATTACATGAGAATTTGCAACATGACTACATGAGATTAAATAAGCTTTGCACATCAATACATGAGTCTTTCAGACTAGTAACACTAGTTTCTCTCTCGTCTTCTCGTAAACCCACTGCAACCCACTAACAAAGTAGCTCGCCATTTCTGTAACTAAAATTACTCTTACCTCTCTCGATTAATTTCATTATTCTTCTGCAAACTTTTTTGGGGAAATTAGAAAGAAAGGTATTAATGGCATTGAGAGTGGGAATACAAAGAAATTTTGAAAGAAAAGCTGATGGATTTCTTCATACTTTCAGAAGATTAACTCATGCTTTTGCACTTTCTCCATCATTCACCAATTCAATTGACCCAATTTCATCTCCCCCTTTAATTCTGCCCGAAACAGATACAGAAACCGATTTCTCCTGCCAATTTCCGGGTTTTTCTCCTGGCGGCGGATCCATGGACCTCATGGCTGTTCCCAAAAAGAGGGTAAAAATAAAAATTACTGCTTTTGATTATCTCCCATATTTTCACTTCTGTTGTTCTTTGTGATTTTTGGTTTCTGGGTTATCTGATTTTTTAGGAATATAGTTTACTGTTTAGGGGTTTAGGGTTTAGCAAGTGTGGTACATTGTTGAGTTTATGTCAATTATTTGCTCTTTTGGTAAAAAAAAATTGCTGCTTCTTAAAGGCATTATTTGTGTGTTCACAGTGTCATTTATGTGGTTTCATGTATTGATTCTTTGTTTCGTTGCTTGTTCGGAAACGTGCAATGATTGGTTTGGAAGTATGCTGATACGACGATCCTACTATGTGATCATTGATGCTTTATTTTGATTCTAACTTGTGGACTTCTTGTTGTTGGGTATTGCTTGTATTTTTGAAATTTGTTGAATCTTAAAGAGGGATATGGTAGCTGATTGTGAAGTATTTCTATGTTTCTTATTCGATTTTTGCTTGGCAGTGGGAGGAGTGAAAGAAATCGTGATTTGTGTGTTTGCATTTTCTGGTTTGGGAGTAGTTTTTGCTAGCAAAATCTTTAACCTTTCATGAAAGTTTGAGACTATGAAGTCAATTAGTGCATTAAATTGGTGCAACTTTTCTTGCCTGGTCTGGAAGCTGGTTTAGAGAACTATGTTACTCGGACTCTTCAATATCATTTAAAGTACCGCTGTAGGATCTTCATACTCTGACACTATATGGACACTTGGACTCTTCGCTTTGGAACAAAAAACATGGAAATGTTTCTTAAATAGCAATTCTGCCACTTTGGCGTGTACTTGTAAGGCTGAAAACATGTCCTACACGACTATATGAGTCTGAGTAACATAGTTCATTATTAATGTTGTTAATGGTTGCTAAGTTTGGTTTTGCAGGTTTCTTCTTTTGTTTGTTGCTTTCAAAGACATCTCATCATGAGTGTTTGTTTTGGGATTGGTCATACAAAGGGCTAAAACTAATGTAAGATTGTAGTTGTGTCTTGTAACAGTGTGCTGGTTGTGATTGCCACTAGAAATTGCGACTGGCATACCAGGTGTCAGTTTGCGACTGTATCTTATCAGTCATGTCATGTCATGTCCCTAGTCCCTAGTCCCTAGTCCCTAGTCCCTAGTCCTTACTGAGTTCTGTAGGCATATTTTTTGCTAGTTACTACACTGATTTTCAATTAAAGCCCAAGGTTTGGCTGTTCTATTAATAAATGTTCATTTAGAGCTTTTGTTGCCAACTAAGAAGTTTTGATGTCCTTATTTGACAGTACTTTGATGTTGTTTGTAGAAGATAATTTTGGGAGGTGTATGAATTGAAAATGTTAGCACCTACAACTTTGGCCAGTTGGATGGAATACTCATGTGATTCATCTTTGTTTGAGCAGGTTTCACGTCACAAGAGAGGCATTAGAAATGGGCCAAAGGCTTTGAAGCCTACTCCTGTTATAGTCCGATGCAAGTAAGACTTTTCATCTAATATATATCTGAAAGTTTGACGTTTGGGTTGACAAGAATTGTCCTAATGTATTGCAGCATGTATAAACTGCATAAAAAAGATAGAATTTGACTTCCTTGTAGATCCTGTATAGTTGAGGGGATTAGAATTTGGCTAGCAACAATACATTGTACAATTACTAATTAAAGTCCGTCCTCTTACAAACATTTCAACATAGTGGGACAATGAGTTATTCCTATTTTGATATCATATCCATAATCCAAAGTATGAAATATAGTTGTTTTGCTGGTTCTATCAACTATTTAACCACAACTTTTGCTTGTTGGCTTTGTAGGGCTTGTGGTCGTGTGAAATTGCCACATTTCTACTGTTGCAGTGGCCGCATGGATCCTGGTGAGAGAAGCGACGCAACCAGTTGATTGAGCTCTTTGCTTTTAGAATTATAGTTTCCTTCCAACCCCCCTCCCCTCTCTTCTAGAGTGAAACTTGAATTTGCTAGAGGGTAATGTGCATGGAAATGATGTTGCATATGCTTAATTTCCTTTTGGGTATTCCTTTTTTGATATTCTAATGAAAATTACCTGAGTGCATCACTCTTATTCAGTTTGTTTCCCTCATGATATTGCCTCAGAATTGCGTACTTGGTATAATTGGAATTCCATTCCAACAAAAATAAAGGAAATATCATTCCTCCTGTCTTATTTTTGTCATCCTTGCTTTTTAGTATGTATTTATTGTTCTTCCTTTTCTGGTAAGGTTTTTCCCACTTTTGCACCAATTGAACCGCACTCCAATACTAACTACATAGCGTTGCTCTCTCACACCTATAGGCTATAGGCTATAGCACAACACTATCCGGTTTACCTCCAAAACTAGTTTGAACCCCCATTCACCATTCAAATCACCTTAACGTTCAGCGTTGCTGTGGCCTGCCACACTGTCCTACCCCATCTTTTTTATCGGAACCCCAAAGGCAGAGAGAAAGAGTGAGGAGAGGAAGATCTATTGTACATTTGGGTGGCAAGATTTAAATGTTCAGATTTGACCACTAACTACTAAGGTACCAGATACGTTGCCTTAATGGTCTGACCACTTAATGATTAAAATGTAGACGCCCCAAAAGAGTTGGTGGTGACGGTGGCGTGCAGGAGGGGGAATCAGGGGAGGGGTATTGAGGACGAGAATGATGGTTGTGGTGGTTGTTGACAAGGAATCGGGGTTCGGCTAAGGGGCATTGATGGCTGGAGAGAAAAGTCATTATTTGAAAATTAGACCAATGCCATCCCCTTGGCAAATTCATCTCCTTACCTTAGAATTTAGATGAAGTTGGCACTTATTCCAAGTGAAACAATATCTATTTCACTCTTTTTATCCCTTGAAATATTGACGTGTCAGTTAAACATGGGCATAATTACCTTTTTTCCCCCTAATTTATTTTGATGATATCGATTTATCTTACTCATAGGATAAGTTAGAACCTTGTAGGGTTTGCAAATTCGTAGCTATTCTAAGGGACACACTGTTATTCCTCACATAAATGGCTCAAAAGATCATGGATAGATCTTGTGAGCATCTTTTATTTCAAAGGGAGCACCTAACCAGTTGTGTTAGGTTAGTTTGACCTTGGCGTGGGAACTTAATGTTCGTAGAAGTAGAGTTAGTTGCGATATTAGGTTGTTCTCTTCTCTTTTTCTTTTTTCATTGGCAGTTTCAATCAACTTCATGAAAATTTGGAAAGTAGCTGCCTTTTTCTTTATTTTTGGAAGCTAATCCAAAAAAATTCAGTTATCATCAATTTGAAACGACTACGAAATTTATATTTGCAATCAACTTGTATAAAATTTCCAACGTGATGATAAACACTATCATCTGAAACTTGAACGTTTCATGCCGTTTGTTCCTAAACTATATCAAAACCAAATTAGTAGAGAACTTGATCATTCTCAATAATGAATGTAAATGTAAGTTCATCTAAGTGCGCACAAATCATAGAACAAATAAATCCCGGATGATGTGATCATGTTGTTCTTGCTACCGACGGCAGTGTTCTTAAGAGAGAGAGAGATGGCTTGCGAACAGTATGAGTAAGTAGAATCATAAAGCTCAAAAGAGTTAAAGCACCAGCCTGATGAGCTGTGCCAAGTGAAACTGGAACGTACGACAGCAAAGTTGAAATCCCTAGAGTAACCTGCAAATAGAAACATGTAATTTTGATGAACAAGAAACCCAAGGATCATCCAACTTGCACTTTAAGTATCCTTCAATCATTCAATTATCAGAACAAAAAGAAAATGTTTCAGGCATAGTTGCACATATCCAAGTGCAAGCACAAGAAGGTGCAAAATCACCTGTAGACCAGTCAGACCAAGAGTACTGCCAATCAAAGATCTCACAGCAGGATGGATATCCAGCTTCCTTGTAACCCACCAGAAACAGCAGACGGATGCCATGGTTGCAGTGGCTAGAATACGATGATCCAGCTGCAAAACATTGTACGACAATGAATCCCAACGCTCAAACTGATTTCAAGATCATGTTCTTCATGGAGTGACTTCAAATTTGATTATATATTCATCAGAAATTTATTTACTCATGATTATAAATTCATTAAAACTAGGGGACTATATGCATTCAAATTGACAAATAAGCAGACCGTAATACGAACATTATTCAGTAAAGGAAGTTCAAAGCTTCTCATTCTAGTTTCAACAACTACAACGAAACATTAATCTGCTAAGGTAGGGTTTGGGAAGGTCCACAAGCACGTACACGTACTATTCTAAAACTAATAGAGGGCTGTTGTTGGCATCTGTGCAAAGAGATCCTGTCAGGGCTTCACATACCAGTTGTTGGCACTGAACAACGCTATCATCAAATAATCAGACACTTAGAGTACTATTATCTCATGTATCGTGCAGTACGGAAGACACACTATACAGTTACCCAAATACAAGGATCTAATACTGCTGTGTATCTTATGCAAGAGCAGAAAATAGATATGAGGTGCATTAGGAGTCCAGAATTTATGGGGAAAAATGGATCTTTCAGTTCCCCACTGTCTAAGATAATTTGTACAGGATTTAAGAGCCTTCTATATTTTGGCTGTCTGGAGTATTCTATCAAATTTAGCATTGTGCACAATTCACAATCCAAGTTTGTTAGTATTACCCTTTTGTCTTTCATGATTTTCTCTTTATTGAAGGGGGGGGTTCACGGCTGGCACTGGCAGGTTAGAAGATTTGAAACTAACAAGATACAATTGGTCAGATGAATAGGATGTAATTATTTCAGAACTTATAAAGATAATTTGAGATGTAACTCAACAAAAGAAGAAGAGCAACAAGAAATATAATTGAGCCTATTGAGTGCAACTTTGTCCAAGGGCTCAAGAGAAAAATGCCAACCAGTATTAAATAGGGAACATTAGTTCAGTAGTCTTCTGCCAAATGAAAGAAAATTACAGGTGACGGAATGGTTTGGTCAAAATTATAGTGTCGACCATTGTACAAAATGGAAACTTGAAATCCGTACCTGCACTGTAGATGTATTTTCAAAGAAATTTCGCATAATTGGCTTCATACTCAAAACATCATCTGGGATCCAGGTGTCACCCATTTTAGGAAAGGTATTAAACGCACGACCCTAGTGAAAAACATCTTGTCAATCTATGTCATAAAGCATAAAAGATAAGCCAAAAATATATATGCAAACTAAATGAGGAAAAGAGAACTTTCATACTGCATCATTTCCAGCAACAAATGCTCCTGAGACTGCAGTGACACCAACAAGAAGACTTAGAGGAATGGCAAGTCTCTTAACTTTTGCTGCACCATTAACCCATGCTAATGATTCAGCTGGTGGTTCAGGCATCACTACAGAAAGAGCAGTCCAAAGAAGACCACAATATATAACAAAAGCGGAGGTAAGGTGAGCTGCGAGCCGATAAGGGCTTACTCTTGGCTCAGCATGTTCTGATGCAGGTTCCTGAACAAAGGAAAAAGGATTGGTTGAAATGTCAATTTATAATCTTGGATGCATGGAATTGAAGGCATCCCTGATTAAGTTTGAGCGCATTACCTCAAGACCACTTTTAACCATCCACCAGCCAATTAGCCCCTGCCCAGCCCCAAGCCCAAAGAGAGCCGAAAGCCTTACACCAAGGCGTGGGGTTATAAACCCTTTACGTAGGAAATATGAAAATGGCAAAGCAAACATGATACCAAGTGCCCTTCCCCACATGCGATGTGCATATTCCATCCAATATATGAACTTAAAATCTTCAAGATTCATCCCCTTGTTTATACTGGACAACAACCCATAAAGCAACAATAAAATTCAGAATAGGTGTACAACAAAAGCATGTAAACTTCAAATTGCCTGAATTGTAAGTATGAAAGCCTTCATCACAAAGCACTTGTTGCATATACAAGCACAATAGTTGGTTTATACTTTATAGCTAGTGCCATAAAATAACCAAAAAGGTGAACACTAACCGCTTGTACTCGGGGGATTGCTTATATTTCTCGAATTCAAGTATCCACTCATCCTCCGACAAGGGAGGAAGGTTCCCGGTAAATTTCCAATCAGTCATTGAGAGACCAGAACGAGTAAGCCGAGTAATTCCACCAAGGATCACCATGCTAAACACCCATGCTGCAGAACCAAATAACCATATCCCAACCATCTTCCTTGCATGTGGCCCGGCAGTCACTAATAGTTTCAATCCTGCTTTCTCCGCAGGAATTGAAGACGCTGTGCACATACTCCTCATCGAGTGTCTATAGAATCCCTGTTATTCAAATATAAAATACAATACAGTATCAGGATTTCGAGGCTAAGACTTCTTACTCATAGGCATAGCCGTGGAAGCTAAATTAAAACAAAGACCTTAGAAGATTTCTCATCCAACAGCACACAGGCAAAAGTTATTCTTCCTCAGTCCCAAAAAGATTATCACATTTCCTAAAGAATAGTACTCCTCATTACTCAAATTATATCTAACCATATTTACCAAACCTCACAAATCGACGACTTTCGCAACAATAAATCAGGATTTTCCTCCTTAAATTCACTCCAAGAATTGTTAAAATTGACATTTGTATTAGAGCTGAGGAAGTACTAGAAACTATCTAGCTCAACTCCTTTAATATACCAATTAATGCCAACATCAACATTATCATCAAATTTGTAACAAGAATACTTCACTCCATTGCTAATATATGACCTTTATAATCTTATTTTCTTCCCAATAGATGAAAACTATCTGCCATCTCAAAACAAGACATTTGATCCTCCAATCACCCTAGCAAGCAACTCATTAATCAATTGCACAAACAAAGAGATGGAAAATCCCCAAAATCAGAATAAAACAACAAAATTTGAGCTCCAAAATTACCCACTCAAAGAATTTTCTATGATCCAAGCAGAAAACAAGATTAAAAAATTAAATAAAAATTTCAACAAGCGAAGAAATTGACAAATTTCATCAAAATCAAATTGAAACCCAGAAAAACTGAGCTAAAAATTAACCTTGGGTAAACATCGAAAACCAGAAATGGCGGCATTTCTGGCAGTGATAGAACCAACGTTAGAGGAGAAAAGTTTGAAGCTTTCATAGGAGGAAGCTCTGCAACTGGTATTATTGAATGAATTCTTGATATTAGTGTGAAAGATGGAATTCAAAGCTTTGTTTTTCTTGAGAAGCAGGGATGCAACTCTGTTCATTTCTCTGTGTTTTTCACTTTCTCTCTCCTGGGCTCAAGGGTTTAGTGGCCTGAACATTGAACACGAGGGAGGTTTTAGACTTCACTTCGCACATAGAATGAGTTCTTGCCTATGTGGGTACGGAGTTGTGACATACACATAACGCTTATGTGCACCATTTCGGTCCCCTTCTTTGGATTAAAAAAAAAGTCGGTCCCCCTCTCTCTCTCTCCTTCGCTCTGGGTTCCCTTTTCTTTCTCTCTTTTGCTGATAGTATAAGCTAATTTTATTGTAGAGAGAAGACTTGTTAGGAAGTGATTAAGGAGGCTTGGGGTGGGGGTGATGATGTTACAAGTTGTTTGGCTCGGACTACCTCGAAGTTGCGTGAATGGAGCAAGAAGAAATTCGGGGATTTTGCAAAGGAGATGAGGGCTTGTCAAGTTCAAATGGGCAAGCTCATGGAAGAAGAGCAATCTCAAGAGGTGATCGAACAAATGAGGGCGATTGATAGGAGGATGGATGAGTTAGAAAGTAGAGAAGAAATGTATTGGAAGCAGAGAAGCAGACAAGAATGGCTTAAGCGTGGAGATAAAAACACAAAATTTTTCCATGCTAAGGCTAAACAAAGGTCCGATGAAATTGATGCAGCAACTGTTATTGACAAGGTCCGAGAGAAGGTACCACCAAACTTGAAACTCATGCTAGAGGAGCTGTATGTCAAGGAAGAAGTTCATGAAGCTCTAAAGCAAATGCACCCCACAAAAGCTTCGGGGCCGGATGGTATGTGCGCTCTCTTTTATCAAAAGTTTTGGAGTATTGTAGGAGTGGATGTTGAGAATAAAATCCTTGAAATCTTAAATAATGGTGGCGATATTAGGTCTTTAAATCAGACTCATATAGCTTTAATTCCAAAAAAAGAAAAATTGTGAGTCTCCTGTTGATTTTAGACCTATTAGTCTTTGTAATGTACTTTATAAAATTGTGTCTAAAGTACTTGCTAATAGAATTAAAAAAGTGCTCCCTCTTATCATTCATGAGTCGCAGAGTGGTTTTGTGCCGGCAAGAATGAAAACTGATAATATTTTGGTGGCTTATGAGTGTTTCCACTATCTGAGAAAAAAGAAAAAAGGAAAAGAAGGGTATCTGGGGCTTAAACTGGACATGAGTAAAGCTTATGATAGAGTATAGTGGCATTTTCTGGAGCAAATGATGATTAAACTTGGTTTTCCCATGTGTTTTGTGAGTTTAATCCTTGATTGTGTTAAGTCCGCTTTTTTCTCTATTCTTATTAATGGACAACCTTCTAGGAAGTTTCTTCCTTTTTGGGGGTGAGACAAGGTGACCCTCTATCACCTTTTCTCTTCATTATATGTGCTGAAGGTCTGTCTACTCAGCTGCGTGATGCTGAAGCAAAAAAGAGAAATTCATGGGTTAAAAATTGGGAAGAAAGTTGATGCTATCTCTCATTTGTTTTTTGCCGATGATAGTTTGTTGATTACAAGGGCAAATGAGGAGGAGGTGGATAAGGTGTTGGATATTCTTTCAATCTATGAAGCCGCATCAGGTCAAAAACAGAATATGGAAAAATCCGAAGTGTCTTTTAACCGAAACATTAAGCCAGAAAAGCAGGAAATTCTTCAGATGAAGTTAACTTTTAAGGTTGTTGAAGAACATAGGGGTGACAGTTCGGTGTACGGTTTGGATTAGGGCCTAATCCAATCCGATCCGAACAAAATTTGGATTTTAATTTTCCAATCCGAATCCAAACCAATTAGAGTTTGATTCCGATCCAATCCAATCCGAATTTTCATACTCTAGATTGGACCCGATCCGAAAATCCTATTTTCTAAAGCTTAGTTTTTCGATGAAATAAATTAAGCACAACAGCAACCTAGTAGATTTAGGAAATGAGGAATTAAGTGCTGTTAGGGTTTTAGGGGATGGGTTGAAGTGTTACGCCTACCAGGGTATGGACTAGGCTTTTTTTTATAAAAAAATCCAGTTAAGCACTTAAGCCCAATCCAGATACATAATACAAGGCATATTACTATTTGGTTATATTGGATTTTTGGATCCAATTACCCTCAATCCAATCCGATCTGAAAATCCAATTTTTCAAAAAATTTCAATCCGAATCCAATCCGAACACAGTTCGAATCCGATCCGGATTACTAATTCGGATTGGATTGGATTGGATTTTGGATTTTATCCGAATAACTTTCACCCCTAGAAGAACATGAGAAATATCTTGGGTTACCAACCTTTGTTGGGGGGTCTAAGAAACGGGTTTTCCAAAGTATTCAGGAGAGGATTCTGAAGAAGTTGAAGGGTTGGAAGGAAGGTTTTTTTTTTTATCTCAAACAGGAAGGGAAGTGCTTATTAAGGCAATTGCTCAAGCTATTCCAACTTATACTATGCAATGTTTCAACATTCCTGTGAGCCTTTTGAATGAGATGGAGAAAATGTGTCGAAGTTTCTTTTGGGGTCAAAAAAAATATGAGAGAAAGATGGCTTGGGTGGCATGGGAGAAAGTTTGTGGTTCTAAAAAGAAGGAGGCTTGGGGATGAGGAATTTAGGAGTTTTTAACAAAGCCATGTTGGCTAAACAAGCTTAGAGGGTGGTAAAGTATCCTAATTCTTTAATGGCACAGGTGTTAAAAAACAAATACTTCCCAAACTCTTCTTTTATGGGAGTTAAAGTGAGCCCGATGGCGAGTTACACATGGAAGTCAATCTTATCTGCTCGAAAACTACTTGAGAAAGGCGTGCATAAAGTTGTAGGCAATGGTGACGGAATTGAAATCTGGGCGAACCCATGGGTCCCTTCTCTTCCTCACTTTCGTGTACTCAATGCTGTGCAAACTGATGAAGCACTGAGGATGGTTCGCGAGCTGTTGGTGAATGGTAGGTGGGATAAAGAGGAGATGGGGAAGTGGCTGTCAACGTGGGAGCTAGAAGAAATCTTGAAAATTCCCGTACCTTTGCACCCTTGTGATGATAAATGGACTTGGCATTACACTAAAAATGGCGAATTTTCAGTTCGAAGTGCCTACTTTGTGGAGCTTGAAGGGAGAAAAAAAATGAGAGAGCATCATCATCAAATGCGAGTGATAATGTAGTATGGAGGAAATTATGGCAGGCAAGTGTTCCAACAAAGATTCGTCACTTTGGATGGAAGGCTTTACGCCAAGGCTTGCCTATGCGTGCTGTGCTTCATAAAAGAGGTTGTGAGATTGATAGAAGATGTCCCATGTGTGGTGAAGATGATGAGACGATTCTACATGCGCTGATGAATTGTCCTGAGACCAAGCGAGTGTGGCTCCTTTCTCCTTTATGTATGGCAACCCGAGATGACTTTGAAGGTACGTTCATGTACTGGATTGTACAAATCTCTCGGAATGTTAATGATGATACATGGTGTGATTTATTTTGGTGCTTGTTGTGGGGCGTATGGCTGCGAAGAAATGCCTGGCTGTTCGAGAACCGAAGGATGGATTGCTTGGAAGTGATTGATAGAGCCTTGAGGTTAGCAAGCGAGTATGCAGCTGCCATGGAAGTGCAAAGCTCAACATTACAAGCTGAAAGAGGAGGCTTGAAAGTGTGGAAAGCGCCATTAGCAGGAGTGTACAAGATAAATTCTGATGCGGCGGTATTTGAGGATGGTAAGGTGGGGCTTGGTGGAGTTGTTCGAGACGAGGTGGGTGAGGTGATGATGGCAACATGTACCCTGATGGAAGGAGGTGTAGAAGTGGACATAGCTAAAGCTCTTGCAGCTCGACATGCGGTGAAGGTTGCATATGAAGCTGGACTCCGAAGTTTAGTCCTTGAGAGCGACTGTTTGAAGCTCGTTTCCCATCGCAAAAAAGGTTTACAGGAGAATACAAGTTTTGGATATATAGTGTCTGATATATTATGGTTGGGGAGATCTTATACTTCTCTTAATTTTAATCATATATGTAGGGAGGGGAATAGAGTAGCTCATAGACTAGCTCATCTTAGCTGGGAGTATAATGAAATGAGGGTATGGATTGTAGAAATGCCTTGTGAGGCTATGTCCTTTGTAAACTCTGATTTTGATTTCTATGAATGGTTAAATGGTGTGTGTTTTCGCGTAAAAAAAAGCTAATTTTATTGAACTTATTTTACTAAATTTATTTTTAAAAACTCTAGAGTATTAAAAAATTATAAATTATAAGCAAATTGTGTATATATTTTTATTTGGAATCTAGTTGATATATTAGATGACTAGTATATCATATCTTGACACCATATTATTATATTAATTGACTACTATATCATATCTTGGTTGATTTTTATCATATCAAGTGAATGTTATATTGTATTACTCTAGAGTTTTATTAAAAATAAATTCAGTAAAATAGGTTCAATAAAATTAGCTAGTTTTTTTTTTAAAAAAGAAATGGCTTATACCAGCAAGAGATATAGAGAGAAGGGACCCTGGAGAGAGAAGGGACCCAGAGAGAGAGAGGGGATTTACATTTTATTACAAAAATGTCTTGATTATGGGCAAATTGTGCACATAACCGTTATGTAAACATACTTCCTCTGTGGCTATGTGCCATAATTTAGGCCCCATCTCATCAACTAATGAACACCGTGCTCATGGGTCGGAACTCAAAACGTAGTCTAACCAGTTTTATAGAATGAATATTGAGTCAAATCAAAAGAACATAGCGCAACTGTGCAACTCTAATGTTCTGTTAAGTTTTTCACAATATTTACTCTAAAACATCGTTATGTTCAATCAATTAATAGCGTTATGTTCAACCAATAAAAATGAATATTTTTTCATTATTTAATAATATGACCTAAATTTAATAATGAATACAATCCATCTAGTTTCTTTGAAATAAATTTACTAGTTGAAGTTGTTTTTTATCGAGTGTAAGTATTTTACTAACGAATTGCTGTATTTGATTTACTAATTTATATATAAAAAAATAAGTTTTACTAAATGAAAACGATTTATGATTTATTAGTATATTGAAGTATCGATTAAAATTGATTTCTATTGAATATTATTTTTAATAAGTTGAAGAGGATAGGGTCTAAGTTTTGTTACCCCAAACTTATTTTTAAACAACTTATTTGATTTTGGCTGACCTTTTCTTTTGTTGAACTTTGTTTATATGAATTTGACTTATATTTGGTAAAACTTATTTTAATAATTTGAGAAGAAAAAACTTATTATCTATACAAATATATTAAAAGGCGTTCCTATCAAAGGAACGGTGCCACGTGTCACTATGCTTAAGAGTCTAACGCACATGTTTATAACCTCATTTAAAAATATTAACAACATGTAGTTACTAGGATTTAAACACATAACCTTTGAAATAAAATGTGAGAGTTTAAACTTTAACCACTAATCCACTACAATTTCAATGCTTAATGTTTCAAAGTAAAACATAATAAATTCTTATAATTATATGTAATCATAAAGACATAGACAAGCTTTTTGATCTCTAACACTTTCATTAAATAATAACATTCTCTTGTCCTAATTCCATTGAAATTGTTATTTTTATCCCCGATTCCTTTGAAGTTTTTTAAAAATAATTTATCATGCCATAACGTCCATTTTTCAATTTTGCACTAGACACAATATTCTAAAAAACTACTAAAATCAAATATGAGATTATGAATAATAATATATTTGATAATTGTAACTGACCCGAGGCATCACCCGGGCCAAAATACTAGTTTATTATAAAAGGTAGTGCATTTATAGTGAATTTAAATAATCAGTGATTCTTTTGGTAAATCAACACAGTGCACATGGATGGTAATATGTAAACAAGCCATGCAAGGTTACTTAATCATCTTTGTCAGCTGGATTACACCCTGTTGAATCCCATTAATGAGCACATGTGAGTGTCCCACATTGGAGAAAAGAGGAGAGACTAAACTACTTTATAAGCCTTGGAGTTACTCCTCCTATCACCAATTGGTTTTAGGATGGAACTTCCTTGGGCTTGTAAGTGGGCTAAGCTCTCCTCCTCCTTATTGGGTTACCCAGGCCCAGTTCATATAATCTGAAATTTAACACACCCTCAGGAAACTCTTTTAATGAGGAGTTGGCGTTGGCAAACCTGATGTAGATGAGCTATCATTTGTTACTAATTTATATTATTTCCCGATTTTTCCTAATAAATGCTAATCTTCTTTGGCTGCTGTTTTTATTCATTTTGATGGTGAATCAATGGCATGTGTAGCTGTGATCTTTCCCTCTTAGTCAACCCCATTGATTGCACATCAAAGTAAATCTACGTGAGTAACTGGTGTACTTATCTCTTACTAACTGTCCTCGAGTCATTTTGTGCACCTATATATATAACCTTATATGTACTACATGACAACTTGGTTTCAAAATAGCAGTTAGTCTCATCTATAGAGCCGTTCCCAATTGGTATGTACAACGAGATCACTGTGCAATTGTAAGGTATCCTTCAACATCCATAGCAATACGTCGTCTACATAAAAGGTGACTAGAATGTTGAAATTTACAAAATTGAGTACTTATCGAATGGTTGCTAATGTTGTTTATTAAAGCAACATCCATGCTTGAAGCCCGATTGCAATAAGAGATGGGGGTGCTAAGAGGACTAACTCAATAGAGGAAACAATGTTTTTGGTGAGCAATAGTTCTGGAATTATATTCTGAAATTTAACTTACGGTAACTAATATAAAGAATTACTTATCCTGACCATTTGATGAGGCAATATCTTATCCTCTCAAATTTTATAAGCTTTAAGATGATGTAATTTTTTTTGACATCGAGAAAACATGCATTGATTAAATAACGAAGTACAACCTATTACTAATACAACCACATAGAAAACAGAGGAAAACTTAAAGGAGCTTTATGAGCTCTTACATGCCCTAAAAACAAGAATAAGCAAAGTCGATAAAGAGTCGCCTATTATAGCGCGCCACTGGTCGATGAATGTGCTGATGGAGTCAAAACTCTGATGACTGATGGATGTGGTAGGAGAAGCAAATGTCGATCACGATCCGTATAACGTACAACCAAAGGCAAGATTCGCATCTCGCCGCATGAGCAATCCCAACGAACTTCTGACGTGTGGGATTCTTGGCTCATGATCTGTGGAAGAGTCACATTCCTAGGTGACTCATGACTCTCTCTCGAGAGTATTTCATGTTTCTCCGTAAAGTAGGAGAAACGGGGCATGCTGAAATCCACCAGATGAAACTGGAGTGCCGCCTGCAGATTTGAATTTTTCAAGGCAAAGACCATTAAGATCATTGCCAAGCGAAAAGGAGAGCTAAACATGGTGAGCTCTCGAACACACCTCCGGTTTATGAAACCGGAAAACACAACGTCCAACCATGAATAACGAACATCGCCTCGACCATACTCACGCTTCTCATCCATTTGATGTACCCGTTCCTTCAACAAACATTTCAAAGAAACTATAGATTTGACTACCACAACCTTACACCACCATCCCTTATTCAACTGGCAAATATTTTTTAAAAGCCAGAACCAACAACAAACTATATCCTTAACAACTTGGACGAACCAACTAACACCAACTATTGGACAACTAACCATACATATTGAGAAGATAACCACCAAATTTATAACTAACGTAGCTAGGGGGAAGGGGAAAGGGAGGCCCAACGATCGGGGGGAGGGGAAGGGGATGCCCGAACAAAACCAACCAACTGGGGGAGGGGGGTTCGACTGGAAACGCGAACAGGGGATGGGGCTAGGACTCGACTGAACCACTCGAACATGGGAAGGGGAAGGGGAGGGGAAGCCCAACTAACTAAAACTGGGGAGGGGAAGGGGAAGCCCGGCGAAGGAACAGGGGAGGGGGAGGGAGGCTCGACGAAGAAACAGAGAAGGGGGAAGGGATACCTGACTGACGCGACTGGGGAGGGGAGAGGTGGAAGACCCGAACTGGCGGCGACATGAGGCTTTACACGTGGCGACTCACCGGAAACCTGCAAACGAAGAGAACACCTAAAACTAGAGCAAAAAAAAAAGCGACGGGGGCTAGGGGAAGGCTCGATCGCCGGCGTGAGGAGCTCGAGGTGGCTCACGCGACAGTCGAGCCCTCTAGGCTGAGAGATTGCGGCGGGTGTTGTTAGGGTTTGAGTACAGAGAAAAGTTTTAGAGAGAGAGAGAAGAGAACATGTTTATAAGAACATGCTGACTTTTCATACTTAATATGCTGTCACTTTTGGAGTTCTATATCTAGAGACTAACTTTTAGATATTGTTACCTGGGAGGGTAGTGTTAGGATCCCTAGTTTCCTTTTGTATCTACGATTTTTTGTTTTTCTTGTGCTCTTTTTGAACAGTTATTGTTGAATTGGTGGAATGAGAAATGGGAAATGGAAGTTTCTTCGCAGTCTCAAAAATTACATCTGCATTCTATATAATGACAACTTATGAGGAACATATCCATAATATATCATCATCCCAAGTGCATTTAACAAGTCTCCTTTTTGGGGCAGATAAGGAGCATGGTTGAGGTTAGATGTATGGAGCATTACCCCTCAATTGCAAGAAGTACGCTTTGTTTTAGATTTATGAGGTAATACAAAATTCATAGATAATGCTTAAGCCAAAACTGTTCACTCCCAAACTGGGGAAGTGCAATTATTCTTTTTGCATACTGCTTTCACCTTTTGGTTACATTGCCTGTGTAATGTGTAATTTTTAAGAATCTTGGGGAGCTCAAATCCGCATAGCTTTCCATGTAACTTGGATGTTTGGGAGTCTGATTACCTACCATAATCACAATTGGTTTGGGCTTTGTTCCTTCGGCTCTTTTTAAGTCAACACCACCCTTAAGAGGTGTTCATAAAAAACCGAAACCGAAAAACCATACCGAAATACCGAAAAACTGGTCAAAATGGGCGGTAATTGTACCGATAAAAAAATATTTTAATGGTACGGTTACCGAACCGATAAAATGAAAGGTTAAACGGTATGGTAACGGTTATGGTTTTTGAGTGAACGGTTAACCGAAATATCTTTTTTCTCTATTTCATTATTTTGAAACATTTTCAAACAATTATATTAATTCAAATATTTGTTACTAAGTTACAACAATTAGAGGAAATATGTGATTATTTGGAAACTCTAGTATTAATATAATCACTATAATTAGGAAATGGAGTGAATTCTTAGTGTTACTTATGTTTTCCAATAGATTTATTATCTACTTTATAATACATTTTATATTAGAGTATATATAATATTAAAATATATGCACAAAAAAATAAAAAATATATATGTACATTTAGTAAAACATAATAGTATAACTTAAATAACGGTTAATGGTTAACCGAAAAACCGTACCAAAAAAAACGGTTAACCGCTTAAGCGGTAATCGGTCTAAACTGTTACGGTTACGGTTCGCAAAAAGAGCGAACCGGAACTTTCGGTTACAGAACCGATATGTTGTTTCGGGACGGTTAACCACCCATGAACACCTTAGTTCAATTAGGGGGTCAGTCCTTTTGTACCGGTGTTCGTATTTTGCAATATACACGAGCTTCTTTTGATGGTGTTGGAGTTAAGAAGGTTATGAATGAATGTGCCTTCTTACATTAGATGATCTCTTTGCTGAAGAATTCCAACCATGTTTGTCTGACATAAGTTTGGAGTGTGACTTATACTGGAGGTACTAGCCCCTTATATAACTATTTGATTGATATTCAATTCCTTGTGATTGGTGATATAAATCAAGTGGATAGATATGATGATAAGCTCGGTGGATCTCCTTTAATCAGGGGCTGGGCTGAAATTACCAACTGGAAGCATTCCCTTAATTTGCAGGATGTTCCATTTTTATGGTCCGAGATTTACATGGTCGAATAATAGGGAGAATAACGATCTAATTATGGAACGACTTGATCGTGCTTATGCATCTCCATCATGGATGGATGATTTTCCTAGCACTGTTATTCGAAATTTTCCAATTACGACGTCCGATCACGCTCCAATTTTTCTTCAAACTGCGACTCCTTCAGTTTCTAAATTTCGGCCTTATCAGATTGAAGTTTGGTGTTTGCAGCATCCTCAGGTTCGATCTATTGTTATGGAAATTACCGAGTTGCAAGTGGCTGGCTCTCCTATGTATAAGTTATCTCGTAAGTTGCAGCTCATTAATAACCGACTCAAAGTATGGTGTCTTGATAAGCGTATGTTTTGGGGCGTTACTTGGAAGCGAATTATGGATCACCTTCAAAATCTTGGTGATCGTGTTGATTCTATTCCTCGCGCTGCTTTAATGGTAAGTCGTCGTCGGGAGTTAATAGATGAAGCGTCCCTTGCTTATACTTATTGGAAACAGCGTCTTAAAGAGCATCAGATTCGTTTTGGGGATCTTCCATCCTCGTTTCTTTTCAACCGGGTTCGCCAAAGGAAGCGTCGTAATCATATCTATTCTCTTCAAAATGATAATAAGGAATGGCTTGATACCCCTCAACAACTTGAAGATTTAATCACAACTCATTTCCACACCCTTTATCAGACCGAAAGATCACAACCAATGAACCATATCCAGCATGGTGAACAGATTGATTTAGTGTTGCGAGAGCTGCACTTGCCGACGATCTCGACCACTGAGGCATCTGCTTTAATTCAGCCTTTTTCCGCCACAGAGATACAAGGGCCATTGTTCGAAATGGCAAATGACAAATCACCAGGACTGGATGGTTTTCCGGTTGAATTTTTTAAATCTTACTAGTCTGTTCTAGGTGAACAGGTTATCGATGCAGTTAATAGGTTTTTCTCTACGGGACGTTTACTCAAGGAATGGAACAGAACTTTGTTGGTCCTTCTTTCGAAAGTAGATCCTCCGGAGAAGGTATCTCATTTTCGCCCTATCAGCCTCTGTAATGTGATTTATAAATGCATTTCTAGGTGTATGGTTAAACGTATGAAACCACTTCTACCTGGCCTGATTGATAATTATCAGGATGCCTTTGTTCCGGGGCGCCAAATGGATGATAACATCCTTATCTCTCATGAGTTAATGCACGTTATCAATAAACAAAGTTCGGGGTCAAGGCATTTAGCTGCTCTAAAGCTTGATATGAATAAAGCTTATGATCGTGTCAATTGGTTGTTCATTTTGAAAATTCTCTCAGCTTATGGTTTCCCTCCTAAATGGATTCAGTTAGTGCACGAATGTATCTCAACGGTCTCCCATAAGATTCAGATTAATGGTGCAGCTACAAGGCCTTTTAATCCACAGTGTGGTTTGCGTCAGGGGGACCCTCTTTCCCCTTATTTATTTCTTTTCTGCATGGATATTCTTTCTCGAATGACCTCATTAGCAGTGGATATTCATAGTTTACAGGATATACAGACTCCTCGTCGGGGGCCTTCCATCTCTCATTTATTCTTTGCTGATGATGCTCTCTTCTTCTTTCGTGCAAACAAGGATTCCTGTACTTCGCTCAAACTTTTGATTGAGCGCTTCTGCAATATCTCAGGTCAAGTGCTAAACCTTCAGAAATCTTTTATTAAATTTAGTCCGAATATTGCTCTTGTCCAACAACAGGAATACAAAGATATTCTGCGAATGGAGTCAAAAAATTCGTTGGGAATATATCTTGGCGCTCCAGTTGATATCCAGGACACTAAAGTTCGACATTTCACTCCTCTCCTTGATAAAGTCTCCAAGAAGACTGCTCAATGGCGACACAGTACTTTGTCTCAACCTTCGAAGCTCATTATCATCAACTCCATTCTAGTTGCCTCTATTATGCATCAATTGGCAATCTTTCGTATTCCTAACACTATTGTGAACAAAATTGATGGCATGCTAGCGGGGTGTTTTTGGTCAAGTTCTCAAGGTAAAGGGATTCACTGGAGGAGACGCGAGATTCTTCACCACCCTCGAGGCTTGGAGGGTTGGGTATTTGTAGTGTTGGTGCCTTTAATGAGGCATTACTCATGTGAAAGGCTTGGCGCATCCAACATCATCCTCAGCTCCTCATTTCCAAAGTTTATGATTTGTCTCGCGTACATCGACATTCTAGGGCTCCTCGCTTAGGTGGCAATTCTTGGGGTTTTCGTGAAGTTTTTCAAGCAGCGCAAAGACCTAATCAACAGTGTATCTGGAAAATAGGTAATGGTCTAAGCGTTCTGGCATCAAAGGATAAGTGGGTTAAAAGTCAAACCCCACTTCTGCGTGATGAAGTTTCTCTCCTTGAGGCCGTCAATTTGCGGGTTGCGGATCTTATTCTTCCTTCAAGTATGGGCTGGAATCTTAGGAAAGTTAATAGACTTTTCGTTCCAACTAGTGCTAAGCTCATTACTAGTTTGGAATTGTCGATTGTCACTTATTCAGCCGATACTCTATATTGGCCTTTGACAAAGTCAGGTGATTATACTACTAAGACAGGGTATACTCTTGTTTTGGATCGACAGCAAAACGATATTTGTAGCATGACATCTCTTCTTTCTTTGCGGTTTTTCTGCATTCTTTGGAGTTTGAACATCATGCCAAAATGGAAACTGTTTCTTTGGAAACTATGGCATAATAGTCTTGCGACGACAACAAATCTCTTTCGTCGTGGCATAGGGACAAGTGATTTGTGCCCCATTTGTATAGAGGATCCAGAAACGAATCAACATTTATTTCGTGCTTGTCCTCTAGCTTTAGAAGCCTGGGATTCGTGGGATCTGGCGGTCATTCTAGACCACAACCACCCTCTGCTTTTTACGGATTGGTTGGCTCACCACGTTCTTCTTGCGAAACGAAATGAGCATATTAATGGTGATCACTTACCTTCTTTTGTAAGCATCCTGTGGGCACTATGGATGACTCGTAATGCTCAGGTGTTTCGACGGTCTAGAGCTTCCATGGAGGAGCTCCAACGCCATGTTGCCGATGGTCGTCAACAACATTTTATTTTCTCGCAGGCTCAAGGTCGGATGACTTGTGCTCTCTCCGATCTATCCAACTATGCTCTTCCTCTAGGTTTTGTTATGGCTGATTTTGGTTGTCCATCGCAAAGAGATCCATAGGTTCTTATAAGGATTGATGGTGTGTGGAACAAAAGAACGAGAAGAGCATGTGCTGCTTGGGTGGCGAACTCAATGGATACTACACCTCCTGTTCAACAGGGCAACTTCTCCATGTTGATTCACCCCTCCAAGTCCAAGCTCGAGCTTGCTTACTTGCTTTGGTTTGGGCCTAAGCTACCGGGTTTTCCAACATTATGGTCTATACAACGTCACGTCCCCTTGTTCGTTCCATTGGTTCTCCTCGAGCTCCGGAGGTGCTGCTCAAGCACACTATCCTTGACATTCGTCACATTGCTGCTACGTTTCATGGGTGCCGTATCATGAAAGTTAGTCGTCCGCAGGCGGCTCCGGCTTCTTCTTTAGCGCACCTCTGTCAGCGCACTAGTTCCCCTTTTCTTACACATTAGTTTGCTTGTTTTGGTATTCTGTTGTTGTTTCTTCTCTTGTACGATTTCCCGTTGTCAAAAAAAAATTTGTTTAAGAAGCATCTGATTATACTTATGATATGGTGTAGATGACTACTCTTGCTGAATTTATCTCCATTTTGACTTTGAGAAGATCAGCAACGGTGCCCATCCTAAATTCGTGTGCAGTGTTTTTTTAAAAAAATTGCACTTCGTAAAGTGTTGTGCGTTTTAAGACACATATGCGATCTCTTTTGTAGTTCTATTGTAATAATGGTTGTTTTATAGGTTTGTCATCATTGTAAATATTTTTTAAATTTATACTATAATTTTAAATTTTGGCACATTTTCATTTACATGTTTGAAACTAATGTATGGTAAGTTGAATATTTTTGAAAAAAAAAAGAAGAAAGAAAGAGCAAAGAGGCGACCAAGACCAAATTACCCTTATTCTTCAGTAAATGGTACTATATGAAGGCAAACAAAAAGGGGACTAAGTAGAATTTGCCTTCTTTGTTCTATTTAAGCCTTGAGTAGTGCAAGTTGCCCTCTTTGTTTATATCTAAAAGGACAACTTTGCTTCCATGGTTGTCTTCTAAAGCAAATAGGGCAATGGAAGTTGTCCTATTTGCGTAGCTAATAAGACGATAATAGTTGCCCTATTTGGCAAAATCAAAGAAGGCAAAATGATGAAGTCTTCCTTGAAATTAACAAAGAGGACAATTTTAAGATGTTTGCCCTAAAAACCTGATACAATAGTCCTACCGTGGCAAAATTAAGGGTAAGTAATTTTTGCCATCTTAAGTTAGGAGGGTAATTTTTTGATCTACAAGGGCAATTTTACTTGCCCTCTCTAACATTACATGTTGTAGTGGTAACTTACTCTAAATCCTTGTTCAGTTTATTACTTATATCCTGCTGAAAATACTTCACAACAATTTGTTATTTCTGTTTTTTGTGGAAATGGATATGCTGATTGGAACAGATTAATGATGATTAGTCTCTCATCTAAGAACAAAACTTGTTGTATTGATGGAAGTTTATCTAAACAACCTAGCACTGAAAATGAGCTTAAAGCTTGGGAACGTGCAACTCTAATTTGTAGATGAAAATATCTTCTAATTGCATTTTTTTACACATTTTACATTCATAATTTGTAGATGAAAATGCACTGTGTTTCTTGCAATAGTTAGTTTACAGAGAAGCAAATCAAGTCTCACAATGATTCGTCACGTGAACAATGGAAGTTGAGTGTCAAACTTGCGGCAACAGGTTCAGCTGGAAAAGTGAACTTGCTGCCCATGAAGAAACTCATAAAAAGATGAGAACTTTCTGCATAAGTTTATCTATCTTAGTAATTCTTTGGAAGAGTTACATCCTCATAAAATAATAGA
>CANSZD010003850.1:55000-199715 GCA_947648045.1 Beta corolliflora
AACTACCTTTTAAAAATTTTCTTTCAGAAAACTACCTTATATAACAAATTTATTTCAATATACTACCATTTTACCATAAATGGGGTTTGATCACTAATAATTGAGTCACCTTAAATTGCTATTCTTTCCTCCCCTATCGTTTCTCTCTTCTTTTCTCGCTACTCCATCGGCAGCAACATCTAAGGCGATTATCATTTATTGATTAGTATTAAATATAAACGTAACATGGAAGTATATTGAAAGGAATATGGTATATAAGGTAGTTTTTTGAAAGAAAATTTTTAAAAGGTAGTTTTTTGAAAAAAGTTGGTTATAAAAGGCAGTTTTTTGAAAATTTTCCATTTTTTCAAATGAATATGTTTTTTATTGTGAGTACTAGTATTTTTTTGCACGCTATGCATGCTTGTCATATTGACGTTTTTTTTTCTCAATTAGTTATTCATCAGTGTTACAAAAAATCTGATTCAAATAGACATTTCTAATTACTTTTAATTTTGTTAATATGTTTTACTCAAATCAATTTTTTCGTTGGTTTTTTTTTAGTTTTTTGTTCATCATTATTCAAATATAGTATTGAGATGACATAAAGCAGAAGAAAGCTTGTGCTCAAATAAAGTGGAAGAATCTGTGTATCAGGTTCAATCGTTGAATTTAATAAAGTGGAAGAGTTTGATTTATATAATAGAGGTTACCGAATAATAATCAACATTTAGGTTTAAAAATATTATCAGAATAATTATTAATATGAAATTTTTATTTTTTCTTGTGATTGTGTCAATCAAGTTATATTGTTAATTTAATTTTTGATCAGAGTTTTTCACATATGTAAGAAGATGATATCATTCTCCAATTTAATATTCAATTGAAATTTCAAATTCAATTCCAATTTTAACTTGTTCAATATATATGGCAAGTAGAAAGAAAAAAATATTATTTTATATAATGGCAATTTATATTCATTAAGGGTATATCAGACTTTTTGTAAGGGGGACACCATCTTCCTCCCCCCTTCACTTATATAATAGTGTTAAGTTTCTCTGTGGCAACCAATACCAATTCAATATTGGTCACACCTTTTCTCATTAATCAATCACGTATTTATAGTACAAGGTTAGGAAACCTTACTAAACACTAACTCCTATAAAATATATCCAACTAGACTCCTAGTTGTACAATAGATAATCTATATCTCCTAACTTTATCTTATTAACTTTAATCATATCTCCTAATACTAGACTTCTATTATCACAATAATATCATATATGATATTCAACTAACTAGGATAACTACGTTATCCTCAACACCCTCCCGCAATCGTAACGGCAGTTTCACGAACGATACGATTGGAAAAGTAAAAAAAATATTGTCTATATTATCACCAGATTCGGATGAACTGGAACTTTTTCGTCTTCTTGTTGGAGTCGAGATGCACAAAACCGGCAATGTCGGCTTCAACAATTTTTCCTTTTTCTTGATGATGAAGACGTTTATCTTTTCGATTCCATCAAACACTAGTCAAATAGGAACATCAACCTTTTCGAACTTGTTAAATATACGAGGGACGCCATTCTTCTCGAACCTCTTGTCACATATATCAATCGATGAGGAACGCCATTCTTTTCGAACATGCAAGTTTTTCTTTTTTTTCTTGATGAGAACGTCATTCTTTTCGAATTCACCAAATAATTTAACAAAACGGGAACGCCATTCTTTTCGAACCCTTCTTCTAGATAAGAACTCCATCATTTTCGAACTAACCAAATCTATCAACAAAACGACAATGCACTTCTTTTCGAACCCGTCATGTTTATGTTTTCCTCTCACCTCACAAACTCTTGTAAAGGTTGGTTTTTTTCTTTGGTCAATTGTTTTCAAACTCGCCAAATATGTCAATAAAACGGGAACGCCATTCGACCCGTAGTGTTTATGTGTTTCTGGAGCAAAATCACTCTAACCAATACTCGAGTTGTACGAGTAGTATAATTTTTTTTTAGTACTTGATAGTCCTTCAAACTAGGCATCTTCAAAAACGTCTTGCTATTAGGATAACCATCCAGAACCAAATTCTAGATATTAATGCATCAAAACTATAGAATCCCACTCTGAAAATCTATCTGAGGCGACTCACAGAAGCCAAAGCTCACATACTACTGCATCTTGCTTGGGGAGAGAGAAAAAGTCGATGCTTCGAAAAGTATGTATAGTAGTACGGAGCAAGACGACAACACAACAAACTTACCAATTAAACCAGACTCAAAAACTACGTTGCAGAGACCAAAAAGTTAATAGTAACAGAGAGCCGTGCGTGGTTTTAACAGGATCAGTAAAAAAAATCTACTTTTGAGGGGTTAACAAATCTAGCCAGTGGGTCTTTCGCCGGAACCCACCGGCAGGGGAACAATATTTTCTAGCTTTTACCCAAGATCTTAACTAGCTCTTGATACCATGTTAAGTTTCTCTGTGGCAACCAATACCAATTCAATATTGGTCACACCTTTTCTCATTAATCAATCACGTATATATAGTACAAGGTTAGGAAACCTTACTAAACACTAACTCCTATAAAATATATCCAACTAGACTCCTAGTTGTACAATAGATAATCTATATCTCCTAACTTTATCTTATTAACTTTAATCATATCTCCTAATACTAGACTTCTATTATCACAATAATATCATATATGATATTCTACTAACTAGGATAACTACGTTATCCTCAAGTTATCCTCAACAAATAGAGATAACTTTGATCAATTGAACATATACATTTTCAAATGAGTATGTATCCAACCAAATGAGTATGTATTAAATGAGTATGTATCCAGTTGAATAAGAACATATCCTATTCATTTAATCAGATTCATACACGTTTAAGAATCAAGATTGACCTAATTGGTTGGAGGCTCTCTTTACACCCATGTGCAGGGGGTTTGATTCTCCGCTTTCAAAGTGGGATCCTCCGCCCTGCGCTGCAAGTGATCTTTATCTTACCTTAAAAAAAGATTCATACTAGTTTGAAAAGATTCATACTCATTTGGCCTTGGGTTTACATAGAGCTATATGCACCAAGGTGTACCTTTTACCAAAATTAGACATTATTCGTCCACTTTTACTTGTAATACTTCCCTTTTATGATAATATATCAAATTACTTGCAAGTTGCAACACTACTACTTTTGGTATTAAGTTCTCTTTATCTCTCTCTCCATCACATTAGTCCCATTTTTTACATCTCTCTTCTCCTTGGTTCTTGTGTCTCCCAGCCGATCTCTAATACCCGCAACGCCGAAATGTGCACAAGCAAGAACTAAAAGTGAGAGAGATAGAAAGAGATAAAAAGAACTTCATATTATAGAAGAGAGAAATAGATAATACTTCCTCCGTTCCAAAATAAGTGAAACACTTGTCTCAAAAAGCTCTCACATAAATGAGAGAAGTGTTTCACTTATTTTGAAACGGAGGAAGTATATTGTAAAAAATATAACTTTTGTAATATAGAATACGTTGCAAGTATTAAAAGATGGAGGGAGTGCTTCAGAAAATAGAACGAGCTCCAGCCTCCAGATATCTGGCGGAAAACTAAATTACTAAAAGAAATGTTATACTTATCCATCCGACAATTTCTTTATCTGGCTAAGGAAGCCTAACCTCTCTCCCTCCTAATTCTCAAAAAATAAAATATCAAAATATCAGTGTCTGAGTGAAGCTCGTTTTCAAGAACCCAAATTTTGGGTTCAGAAGGTAATCTCTTTCCCCTCCAAAGATTAGTTCTATTTGGGTTGATAATGTGCCTAATTTGTCAGATAAATAGCAATTTCTAAATCTAAAGTATAATTTTAGCATTGGGTAATACCAATTTTACTTTACTGTGGGTATTTGTCTCCCTTGGCTCAATTTGTTGGGTTCTAAAATTGTAATTCCTGAGGAAATACTGTCTTGCAATTCAATTAAGGTCAGATTTACAACAAAAACCCAGTATTTTCATTTAATCAGATTCATACTGACATCCCTAGGTAGATCATTCCACTTCCGTTGATTGTACAGTTGAAGAACGAAGAACTGAATTCTGTTGGATGTTATTGTTCAGTATCAGCAGGGGAAAAGGTCTGTACTAAACTCTGAGAAGATGGAGAGGAAAAGTGAATGTTTTTAGGTTACCTGATAAAGTGATCTTGCATTGCCAAAAATGAAATCAACTGATCCTTGGATTAGGTAGTGATAGAAGTAGTGTGAGCCTGTCTCATCTAAGAGAGTATCTTGGGAACCAAGCACATTGACTTTGTAAAACATTGCCCTTTCAGCTGATACTCTTAGTGCCACCTGGTATTGCCACTACTGTATTCTGCATCCATACATATTAACATTCAGTTTTGGGTATATGAAGGGGGTATTTAGGGGAATAAAAAGGGTGATATGAAGATGATATGATTTCTCACAAGGAAAGGAGTGATCTAAATGGGAAGCTATGTTTATTGGGTTAGGCTATTTCGAGAACTGTTCGCGACTGAATACGTGAGGAGGGACATGTTGGCAATAATATTCGATGTGCACCTCACACCAATTCCTTTATTCACCTTGGTGGAGAACAAGTCCTTCATTTAGCCTTTTTTTTTTTAATGATGGAAAACATGCCTTTGATTGTTTCGTATTATTTTACTCGTCACTCTATAAAATGACCAACATGCCCTTTTCCCTAAGATACTATTGTACAAATGAAGTGCTTTAGACACCTCATACCTCAAAAGTAATCTGAGATGCACAGAAATAATCAGAGTATATGCTGATAATAGCTGAACCAAAAGTTCCAAGTTCAACCCCATTTCTATTCTTATCAGAGGCTTTATTATACCATTTAATTACTGTATTTGAAGCCTGATTTTCTGTTCCAATGAAGGAAATGTAAGGCGTGGAGCTTGGTACAGTTACCCTCTCCCTGCACGAAAACAAATAACACCACTCAATATTATATTGTACTCTATGTTGCTCGGACTCGGGTACACATGTCTGACATGGGTACGTGTCCAAGTGTCCGATTCGGCTATTTTTTGGAACTTTTTCAAATTTTTGGCCCAAAATGAAGTGCCCAAGTGTCCCACCCATGTCCGAGTGTCGAGGATCCGACACGGGTACTTGAGGTTAAATGAAGAGTCCGAGCAACACAGGATACTGAAATTTTTGTTTTCCTAAGACTTTAACCAACTAAGCTAGTCGGCACCTCATTGCTGAAAATTTGATTGCAAATATTACTTCATATTCTTCTCAGTAATTGTCTGTTTTGTTGTATTTTTTACTTCTGATTATCTAATTTCAACTGACTATATCAGGAACGTATATATAGGAATAAAGAATTTAGCAGTACGCTATGGTTGCAATCTCGTCTTCGCTGTGTGCATCGAATTTGATATGTGGACGGAAGAATCAACAGTTGCTTCACCAAAGATTTTGTCAAGATGATGCTCTTACAATGCTGAATTTGGCTTACTCAGGAAGATGTGTCAAATTTAACCAGATTCATGGTGGCAGGAAGAAGGTTCCTGTTTTCGCAAAGCCGAGCAAATCTGAGGAACCAGTTCCTTCTTGGGCTAAGCT
Organism: Beta corolliflora; assembly: GCA_947648045.1. NCBI lineage: Eukaryota > Viridiplantae > Streptophyta > Magnoliopsida > Caryophyllales > Amaranthaceae > Beta > Beta corolliflora. Next base: position 60,591 of record CANSZD010003850.1, read on the forward strand.
TGACTCGGATGAGCCACCGCCTTGGGCTCGTAATGAGGGCGAGCAAAATGAATCCAAGGAGGGTGTTGAGGTCCCTTTCTTTGTTTATTTGCTTGCCTCAGCTATAACTGCTATAGCCGCGGTAAACCCCTTACTCGAACGAGTCGAACCTATAATGTGCTCTGGATCAGATGAGTATCTGCTCGCAGGTAATGTGGCAACAATAGTAGAGAAATGAAGATATCGAGCTTTTCTTGTCTTTTCCTGAATTGTTGCCACATCACTTGAAAAGTGGACCTAATGATCTGCTAATGATTTATGTGTTATATTAGATACATTGTAGAACTTTCTCATACTGTATATCTTTGCTTAAGGGTATCTGGCGACTGTCATTGGTTTAAATTTGCAGATAGGCTCCATATTTGAGTATGTGAATCAAAACCCTGTATTTGGCGTTTTGAACTCAGATAGCATTTTTTACGCTCCTTTGCTGGGATTTTTCGCGTTTACTGGAATTCCAACTTCGGTATGTTTTGCTTATTTCAATATATGCTAATTGTGTAAGCTGAGATTCAACATTGTCCGAAGTTGTATGAAGTTTTCAACAATGCAATCATCTTTTGCAGGCTTTCCTTTGGTACAAATCTGTTCAAGTTGCTAACAAGGAAGCTGAAGAACAAGATAGGAGAGATGGTTATCAATAGGGCCTGGATGTTTAGGGCTTTCGATTTTGTTTTGATGCACCATTCCTGAATCATTTTACTATTTATATTCCTCCATCATGTAATTAGATCAACCTCAGCTGCTTCCACGAATTTCCCAAAAGGAAATATTTACAGAAGTGAAGTGATTACCCTGCTTATATTTTGTTGGGCTATTAGTCTTAACTCTTAAGTCTTATCCATGGTACTCAGCTAATTACTCAACGGCGAGTCGGCGAACAGGGTAACCCATGTCAATGGGTGATCAAGCAGGCTCTATGTCATTCTTATTGAGGTACATCCCATTTGATTTACCTTCTATATGATCTAAGAAAGATATGGCATAAAATGATTTTGGTAATCAATTCATCATATATAAGATAGTATTACTTCTTGTCTTCTTCCCTCTATAAGTAGAAGGCTTTTCTGATCAGATTTACAGAAGTATTTTAGCAAAATATTCAAAAAACATTGTCAATATGTATCCTACAGATGCATAAGACGATGACTATGAAGGCTATTAGAAGAAGGGTATTTAAGATCACATAGTTTGGCCAGCAATATGATCGGGCTTTATTGTGTTCGACGGACTTTTTGCTGGACCATTGGCACATCTATATATGAAGGGAATATTGTCTAATTGTCTAAAAGGAGAGTTTATTCTGTCGTGACTTGAAGCAAATTTTTTATTCCTGTTTATATAGTTTATGAACTTAATTTAGAATTTTTCCCAAACACTCGAGAGGATTTCTTAGTTGATAATTAACCAATCAATTTCTATCAATTTCTCTCAAGTGGTATTAATATAATGTCGAAAAGTTCCTAGTTAATACGATGGTTTTTATTGAAGATGATAGGAATATTTTTTTTTGAAGGGAAAATCTTAGTGTAATTTGGATTAAGCTTGTTGCATTTTAGACTCTATTAATCGATTTTCATCCCAAACCACTTAATTAATTCCATTTCACCAAAGGATCATACTAATCCTATCCACTAAGATCTTTTACAGTAGCTTGATACCACTATATACACTATTTTGATGTTTTCCTTTTTTTTACGTGTCTACAACATAGAAAGAAACAAATTCAAACAGATTCAGTCATTAACCAACCTTAAGTCAGCTTTCTAAGTTTCTCTTTCAAACCACATTAGATAATAGATACCAAATACAAAACTGTCTAGCACAACACCATATATAAAGTATACAACAACCGAGAGCATTGCCAGAAAAACTTGCGTTAGATAGTTTGACACAAGACCTGTTGATAGATTTGTAAAAAATTTGACATTTGTCCTCTATTTGTTAGGAATACGTATTGCATGCGTTAACAAATCAAGCAATCGAAGTATAACAAACAGGAATAAAAAAAATTAAAGCAATAAAGAACACACAAGATTTAACGTGAAAACCCTTGAATAGGGAGAAAACCACGAACACTGCACTAGGACTTTTGCGTATGAGATGATGATAGAAGGAGAATTCTTAATATCTTTCTAGACTTTTTAACCTTGCTCTAGGGTTTTCTAGTCTCTTTAGATCTAAGAATCATAACCTCACTTCGCATACATTGAATAGACGACCTCAAACACAACTATACTAGGGATATTAATTAGGAACAAGGTCTTCAAATTAAACAAGAAACGTGTAAAAGGCCTTGTAAAAGCTCATTATGGGCGCTGAAATCCACGGGCACAGACTGCTTGGGCAGCGTCAAGTGCTACGGGCGCAGGCTTATCCCTCGCCAAAACCCACGGGCTGCTGTACTTTGATGCTCGTCATTGCCTCCTCGCATCGTTGCCTCACTAGCACACCGCAAACACACACCCACACACGATGCTCCACACACACTCCATCAATGCCAAGACTTTCTGATAAACTTCATTGGGCCTAACACAAGCCTTCAACAGAGGAGAGTTTGACCACATATAAGGTTGGCAGGGTTCCATCCTAAAACCAATTAATGATAGGTAGAGTAACCCACTAATCTATATGTTAGTCATTTTTCCTCTAATTCTTCAATGTGGGACAATTATTTCCTAACTCATACGTGGGTACAAGGAAGCATGCTCTTTAAAGGAGCAGAGAATGTGAGGACAATATCTCACATCGGAAGTTGAGGAGAACGAATTTGTTGACTAGGGCATATAGAGGACAATATCTACTAGCGGGCCCTGTGGTGTTGTAGCTTTGCATTGAGAATTGCTAGTACTTATGGTTTCACTAAAATGGTTTTAGAGTCGGATTGCTTGACTATTATTTCTCGGCTGACAGAAGGTGCTATTGCCCCTCGGATATATCGTCGTATGTTTTTTGGATTCACTCTCAATTAATTAGTTAAAGAGCTTTTCCCTTCAAAGAAAGCAACACATTAATTTGGGATGTCAAATTTTTTTTTTTTTTGAAAGGAAAGGCCAAAGCCATTAGAGATTATTATTAAGCAAACAATGATCAGCAATTATTACATCATCCAAACTACATGGACCTCCTCCAACCCACACCCTCGTAGAGAATTGAATTGGAGATAGATGAGCCAATGTATGAGCAACTAAGTTTGCTTCCCTATAAACATGACAGAAAGAAATAACATCAAACAACCTAGAAAGAGACCAAATCTCCCTAATAATTACTCCTAGCTGAGAATTGAATTGAATTGGGAAGTCAAATATTGCTTGCAAACTCGATGGATAATTCCTTTAATTATAATTATTTTACAGTTTAATCTATGTAAATATTGATTAGTACAAACATTAAAAGGTCAACACATTCATGCTACCAAGACGGTGGTATATATAGGACTATTTAAATACCCCTCCGTCCCATAATATAAGTTCTGATTGTGTTTTTACATGGGAATTAAGGTAAGTGTAATCTTGTTTTATTTGGATAAATAGATTCTTTTTTATTGAGAAACACTTACATTATTTTCTTAACAAAAAATAAAAACTGAACATTTAATGTTGCACGGTCTAATGTGTAGATAAGTTCAATAGGGTAAAAGATTTCATTTTGTCATTAATAATGGTGCATTGGGAGCTGAAATTATGAGGAAACTTTGGGAATTTCATTATCTTCACGAGGGTATTTTGGGCATAGTTATTGATTTTGAAAATAGAAATAAGACTTGTATTTTGGGACACCTTATAAGGAAACATGACATATATTATGGGACGGAGGGAGTATTGGTTAAGGGAAAGGCAAGGAGACAAGATCTTGATCGCCAATTATCTCAATAAAGATTGGAGAGATTCAAAGCGAACAATCATTACAATATCGTAGCACGCACGTAGTTAAATTCGAGTAATCTAAAAAATTAACCCACAATCATCCAGATTTTCTTCCATGATCTTAGTTAAACGTTCAACCATAGGAGGTGTAAGATAATTAACCCAATCCCCCACTACTCCTTTCCTAAAGAAACTCTTATTCTCAAAATCAGGATCACATTTTCCATGCATATTAACCTCCATTTTCTTCAAACTCTCAATACCACAAAGGTTTATTATGTTTTCTATCACCCCTTGTTTTTCTTCCTCCTGTGTAAACGGGCTCCCCAAAAATTCAGCCACTTTCTTTAAGTGCAATGCACCATTTTCCTTCAAATCCTCGTACTTCAAAAAAAATACTTTCTCGGATCTCTCCACGCTTGTCCTCCAATACCCCATAACATGGTAGAAGAATGGCCCGTAAAGACTTCTACCCGTGCAAAACTTGTCGAAGTACTCCTCCATCATCGAAGATCGAGTTTCGTTGTTATCGTTTTTCTCCAACTTCGAGTAGTAAAGCCAAGAAGAAACAAAAGTATCGAACGGATTACGAGTAACGTAAATAATCCTACACTTAGAATTTTTCACGGATTCGGGTAAAGAAGCATATGGGAGGTGGGTAGAAAACAGCCTTGGTGAGGGGATTTTGGTTAAGTCAGGGGTTTTATCCTTAGCATATAGCATGATTTCGAGACTCGAAATGAGTTCGTGTGGGTTGTGGGTTTGCAATGGTGTGTCCGAAAGGCGGTGATTCGACCTGTTTAAGAGAGTAAAGAGTAAGGATTTGAACCAAGTGGTGCCAGTTTTTGGCATGTTAATGATAAAAATGTCGGTATTGTGTGCTTCGAAGTTGTTTTGTAGGGCGATTACAGGCTCCAAGCTGAACTCTGGGCACCAGAAGTTTTGGTACATGCACATTTTGTAACCATAGGATTCTTTTGGAAGTGAATCTTTGAGCTCCATTGGGAGAGAATAAGATGAATAATTGGATTAGTGTCTGATATAGAGGGATAAGAGCTTCTTGGGCATATCAATTTGCATGGAAATATTTATAGGCAAAGGATGCTCTCTGGGCCCAAAAGTATCACGAGCCCAATAAAATTGACCATTTCATTATAAATAAGGAATATATCCCAATAAGTCAGGGATCTAATTTCCACCAATTGAGAGCTTCTCTCGCTACTTTCTCTCCCTAAAGAGAAATTAAATTTGCTGACACGGAGGTTGGAGAGACGTTTCTGGGTCACACCCCGGGCACGTTTCCTTGTTTTGCATGATTTGGACCGACTCGGGCAAGACTTAGCTTACTCGGCCTAAACAAGGGTACAACTCGAGATGACTCTCAAAATATATCATATATCCTAATTGCGAAAACCAAAACACACTAGTTTATACTTTCTAGCCTGAGCTAAGCTCAACACGTATTATTTAAGAATATACTTATTTTTGGATTAAATTTGAATGTTATATATTATAATTTACAAACCGAGTTGGTGGAGGTGGTGGAGAACTCACTTTGTGACTTTGAGGTCACAAGTTCGAACCCCCACTACCTACTTGTGCTTGGGAGTAGGGATTCTCTTATATCCCCCCTACTCTCAAGCGTTGACCTGTGCAACTGGGTTGACTGACCTGCGAGAGGTGCTGGTCCAGTGGGGGGACCCCAAAAAAATATATTATAATTTATTTAAAATGTTAAAAAAAATTACTTTGTATTATATAATTTTTGTGAAGATTATGGAAGATTTCCCATTGAAAGAAATCACTTTAATACAATATTTTATTATAGGTATTTCCCAAAATATTGGACAAAAGATTTAGGTGGGAAATTTTTTTAATGGGAATGAAACATGTTTTTTTTTTTTTTTGTAATAGCTGCTATGAAAGATTTTCTGTTACGTCATCTCCTCAAACGAATTTATTTTTTTAGATTGATATGCAAAAAGATTTCATTGTGGATTACTCTAGCTGTTACGAGACATGTGGTGAAGGTTTTGCTAGACTCTGACTCAAGGAAGATGTATAGCCAATCTGCCGGCTAAAGCACATGATATGAAGATTTTTTTTTCAGGGGACATGATATGAAGATATGTGATAACAAAATCGTGCATTACACTCTTTTTTTTTTTACAACACGAAAATTTGCATTAATTAGAAATCAGAATTACATCCTAAAGATAGTACACTCATTTTAAAAACAAAGAAACTAAACTGAGCATTACGTGCCCTTATATAACAAGTACAATAACGTAAATAACGGAAACTTGGATAAATCTGCTCGATTTGGAGGTCTCTGAAGTTGGATAGCTGTATTCGTTGCTACTGGTGGATGATGATCGCCAGAAACCTGATGAAAGGAGTGGGAGGAGTGGACCGGCTTCACAAATGGGGCAACAAAGAAACAGCGAGTTGAGGAACTCGCAACATGACCAAGTCACAGTCCTTTATGACTTAATACCCTTTGGAATGGGTATTTCAGGCTTCTCCTCAAAGGAGAAGGTCAAATGAGTTGACACGCTATAAACCCAATTAACAAATTGGGGAGCCGCCTTCAGATATCGTTTTGTCAAGACAATGATTGATAAGATCATTACCAAGCGAGACTGAGATCTAACCAGAGTTAGATCTTGAACAAACCTCCGATTTACAAAATCAGATAAAACAAACCTCATCCATGAAACCACTTGCCATGCAAACCCGAACCAATCACACAAATCAGACCTAACATTTGGAAGACAAATACTACCTCCAGCAAGAAACAAAAGAATCTAGTAGAGTAAGAAAACCAACAACAGACTCATACAAACACAACCAATAACTAAAACAATGCGGAGAAAACACCAACTAAACTGATACTCGGCGACAACAACAACTAGAAGAACGCGAACGGGGGACGGGGAAGGGGAAGCTGACACACGCGAACAAGGAACGGGGAAGGGGAGGCCCACAACTAGCGCAAAATAACTAGGGAAGGGGGAGCGGAAGCCCAATTCGACACAACTAACACTAGATAGGGGAAGGGGGAGGGGAAGCCCAATTCGACACAACTAACACTAGATAGGGGAGGGGGAGGGGATGCCCAAAACTACCGGAACACTAATCGAGAGGAAGGGGATGGGGAAGCCCAAAGCAGACCACCAACAAACGCCAATCAGGGGATGGGGGAGGCCAAACAGAAACCAGGGGAGGGGAAGCCCAAAACACAACCAACTCAACAAACGAAAATACAGGGGAGGGGGAAAGACGACTCAACAGACTCGACAGGGAGGGGGAAACGAGACGCCGCCGGAGATTGCCTTTTCCACCGCGAAGAACGAACCCCAAAACCGAAAAACTAGGGAAAAACTAAAAAAACCGAAGAAAAAACTATGAGGGGGACGACGAACTGGAGAAGAAGGACACCAATGCTAGGAAAAAAAAACGACGAGAAACGAAAGAAAAGGCGATTAGAAACAGGGGAACTCGTCGGAAACCTACGCGGCGCCGGAACTCCGGCGAGTTCATAGGGTTTGAGTTTAGAGAGAAGGCAGAGGGTTTGTGTTTAGGTAGAAGGTTGTCTCTCGTTATTGTTGATGAATTTTTTTGGATTGTAAATTTGTGAAAGATAAATGACGGCTTGCATTACACTCTGTTTGGTGATGGGGAAGATCTGATTTTCAACATAAATTTTATTCATGAATTACAATTAGTCATGGCCACGGTCCGGGCTGGGCCGGTTCAGGGCCGGGTTTAAGGCCGGGCCGGTTCAATCTAGAGTGAACCTGAACTGGACCGGTTGGGGGACCGGTCCGGGCCGGTTTAGGATCAGGGTTGAGGATTGGCGAACCTGAACCGGCCTGGGTGCGGTTCATGACGGTTCGGTGGGCGGTCCGTGCTTGGGTTCGGTTCGGGGTCGCAAGAAGACGGTTCACGTCATATCCCAATATTCCCCAAAATCCTAAATCCAAATCAAGCAAATTTCACGCCATACCTAAACTTACAAATCTCCAAAAAATTGAAGCCACAAATAATTTCTCAATTGAACGATAATAATCAAATCTCGAAACGATTGATGGCACAAAAAAATCCCAATTCAACAAAACTTCAAATCTATACTAATTTAATTGAAGAAGGAGGCCGGCGATGGTGGGCACGACTCCACGATCGTTTAGTGAGCTGAGGACAGCAGCGGCAGCACGGCCCACCACTAGGCACCATGAACGACGCACTTCAAACCACCAGCAACGGTGAGGCAGGAAGAAGAAGAGAGCAGCGGTGGTGAGGCTTCCGAAGCACACATGACACTCATTAAAGTATTTAAAGTTTAAACTAATGAGTAATGATGAATTGATGATGATGATGAATTGATATGCACCACCGAGGTAGCAAGAGGATTCGACAATTCGAGAATGTCGAAGAACTCAGTAGAAGGAAGCTCTTTGTTTTCTCTCTCTAAGGTTTTATTTGTTTTGTTTCTTTCTGACTTCCTGAGTTCCTTGTTCCTTCTTTTACTTATTCCTTTTTATTTTCTTTCTTTTCTTTTTTCCTTTGTTTTTTAATGTAAAAGAATATTTGACTACTAATGGAGATTTGGATTATTAATAGAGGGCAAAAGCATATAGTGCCATTATTAACTTAATACTTTTACAAACATGACAATTAGAAAGTAAATTATCTATTTTATATTGTTGGCTTCTTCACCAAAAAAAGAAAAACAGGCTATGAGTCCAGCATACGAAGATAAAACCAAAACATTACATCTCAATCCTAAATACAAAATAAGATATTAAAGAATGCGAAAACCAACTATTGAGAATAAATAAGAATATATAACAAATATTTCATTACAAAAAGAATTTACAATGTCAAAGTAACAATTTATGATAAATAAGATATTCTAACAAATATTTTCTTATAATAAGAATTTGATCAAATAAGAATATCCAATAAATAACAATTTACATATATGATAATTTCAGTACAATAAGAATTTATAGTATTTAATTTATTTACAATAAGATTTTACAATACAAATTAATAAATTATTGAAAAACACCCCCCCTTTTGATGGGAGGGGGGGCTTGGACTTACATTTGAAAATTACAATATAATTTGGCAATTATATTGGAATTTTCAAGGAGTAAGCTGCCTACGTATCCCTAAGGAATCAAAGCCCACGTAGTTCTCTACGTACCTTATTTTATTTGAAGTCGTGGTTGACAGTTGAGTACTTGAGTAGTTGACTATTGTCCGGCATCCGTATGTTCCCCTGCATTGGATGAACTAGATGATTCGGTTTCCATGAGCATCCAAGGATCATCTTCTTCTGCTTCATCTTCCCTTAATCCTTGCGTTCTTTTTTCAGCTTGATCCCAATCTTTCTTGCAAACGCAAATCTCGATGCTTTGTGGAGATAGACGAGATCTTTTTTCATCCAAAGACTCTTCTACCCGCACTAAAAGCGATTCCGAAGCAATAGTTGATCTTTGGAATTGCAAGTATGTCGCTTGCAATTCTAGCCAAAATGGGGAATTGATTTTCCTTAAGTTTCCACCATTTAAGAATGTGGAAATCTGTACCTGTTTCAAATTGATAGGACAAATAATCGTCTACCCCCGCGCAAGCGGATCCGAAGACACTAGTTTTTTGTTTCTTCAATATGTTAGTAATTAAAGAATCAAAGCGAACAGTATTTGCATGTCCGGAAGTTGGAACGAATTCGGGGTCATAAATCGAGACATAATGATCATGAAGTTCCTCCAAAAGGTGTCTACACTTTAAAACATAACTGCCAACATCATAAGAAACACCTAAACATTGATAATAGAAATTTAGCAAGTTTGATAGGCCATCAAGTTTAAGCGCTGGATCAAGTATACAAGCAACACCATAAATATACGGAAATTCACTAAAATATGCAAACCACTTTACCTTCATGCTATCAAGCACAACTTTGATTTCACTCACATCCAATTTCTCATTGATGGCATGTACCACCTTAATGCATTCTACGATTACCAAATGAATGTTGGGTTCATAAACCAAAGAAAATGTGTTAGTAGCATTGTGAAAAGATTTAAGAACATCCCGAACAAGCATTGCAACTGTCCAATGATAATCAGTAATCAACATATCTTCTTTCGAAACAACTTCATTATATAAAGGAGTCATAACATCACGATACCCGATTGCATCATTCGGCCAGTTTATAAGTAGAGTTCCATCGTGTTGGGGTATCAAGAGACCACACCTTCTTCGGCAAGCCAAATTCCTTACACAATGCCATGTACCTCCTCTTAACCCTGGTTTTTCTTAGGACCCTAACGATATTTCTAATGGGCTCTAATAAAGGTTGTAAACAAGCTATACCTTCTTGAACAGAGACGGGTTGAGTATATGAGCACAACATCTAACATGTAAGAATTGACCATCTAATATAAGCTTAAATGTACTTTCCTCGCTTCAAGAAATCAATGGCCTTAGTGTTGGCCGTTGCATTATCCATAGATAACGAAAATACTTTATCAAGCAAATGGTATTTCTTACAACACTCCATTAAACGGGCTTTTATGTTGTACCCACTATGACTCTCGTCCATAAGCTCAAAAGCAATAACACGTTTCGCAAAAAACCACTCATCATCGATCCAATGGGCAGTAACACACATAAAGGGTTCACTAAAACATGAGGTCCATGTGTCCGTTGTCAAGCTAATGCGACCGTTGAAGGTACGAAACATCTCTATCATATGACTTCGATAGAGATGAAATGCAGTTTGTGTGCGACGCTTAAAGTGTGTTCCTAGGGACTTTCCTAAATGCTGGTTGCAAAGCAGTTCTATTGAAATATTCATATGCATCACTTTCCCCATGGTTGAACGGCAATTCATCAGTGATAACATATTTAGCAAATTCATCAATCATACGATCTCTATTGTAGGAGAAAGGCATACTGCGTGTAGGGCATCCGACCAAAGATACCCATGGAGTTGTGTCTCGTGTGTTTCGGTCCCCGCCACTTGCTAACATTCTCTCGCCGTAAGGCCATGTTTGTTGGTCAAATGACGACCCAAGGTCCCCGTTCCACCACCGTTCCTCCAGTTGTAAGTCGGTGGTGGGTTGACGCCTGCATTTTTGCAAAGTTGACAAATGCACTTCCATTGTCTCGGTTCGTTGGTAGCAACTTTTTCAAAGAATGGCCACACCCATGACACTTTTTTTGTTCCTTGAGGTTGTGAGCCACCAGCTCCGTCGTCGTCGTTTCCCTCGTCGGTTTCACCGGCTTCATCTATGATATTTAAGTTAACATATATTTACTTATTGTCGATTAACATAATTAACATTAATTAGCTAAGTGCTAGTTTATTTACGTTCTTATTATGAATATTTATTATTGCAAAAACATTATTAATTAAACGAAATCACGATTTACTATCTTCATTTTTTTCGATTAATAATCACAATTAACTAGCTTAGTCATAGTTTATTTACGTACTTATTATACATAATTATTATTGCTAAAACATTATTAATTTTAAAAAATAATGATTAAGTAGATTACTTATTTAAGATTAACATAATCACGATTAACTAGCTAAGTGTTATTTGAATTACATAATTGTTATTGCTTAAATCATTTTTATGTAACATAATCATGATTAATTATCCTAATCAATATCGATTAACATAATCACCATTACATAATTATTATTGCTAAAATATTATTAATGTATCATAATCATGATTAATTATCTATATTGACTTAATTATCTACATTGACTTAATTATCTACATTGACTATTAGAATAATCACAAATAAATTGCTAAGTGATAGTTGATTTGCTAATTATTGACCACTAACCCGGTTGTTGCATGTTTGAAGCCGATGGTTGTCGGTTGGGTGGCTGCACAAAAACTTCATTATCATCTAACAACTCATGTTCTAAATCTTGGATGAAATCGCTATTGTCGATGGACGGTGAATTAGATGAACCACCCCTTCGGCTACTTGAACCACCGCTCTTACCTCTTCCAGTTATATTTTTGAAAAATTTTGACATTTTTTTGGAGATAGAAACTAATAAAGTAAAAAAATAGTTTAGCAATAGCTTAATGAACTAAAACTTAGCTAAGTAGACAATAGAAAGCCAAACAAGAAATTAAGATGTTTTGCAATAAATAAAGTTGGAAAGTAGGATATTTAAGTAGTACTCAAAGAAGTAGAAAGAGAAGGTTGAGTATGCGAGATTGAAAGAATTTGAGAGTATGAGATTGAGATGCAGAGAATTGTGAAGAATGAGAATGGTCGAAGGAGGTATTTATAGGAATTTTTTGGGGGGGAAATTTTTATTTTGAATTTCAATTTGGGTGGGGAAATCATGAAGTATGTTGGGAGATAGTTGATAATTGATGAATTGGCGTGAGCGGATGATAATTCATCCATTCGGTGTTATAATTGAGGAGCAAAAGTTGCAACCTACAAGCAACCTACAAGATAGAGTAGCAAACGCGGATGATAATTTATTCGTTAGTAGAGATATAATTGAGGAGCAACCTGCAAATGAACAGTAGAGCTACATGATAATGATACCAGATAGACTGGTAAAGCAAAAGCATGCATTCTGCAAATTAATTCACTAGTCATATCCAACAGTAACAAATAGGAACAACTTCTGTATATCATATGAATTCTCTTTTTTTTTTTAAACAAAGAATAGTTGCCCACTTGCCCCATGCCCCCACCTCTACCACGGTTCATCACTGATCAGTGATCACTCCTTCCAACTTCATTTCTACTTGCAAACTTTTCTCTCTCTCTACAATTACAGTAGCTGCAGCTTTCCACCGAATTTTTTCTTTTTTCTTCTCCCTTTTAATCCTCATTCCTCTCCTTTCATCAACACCTAGGCTAGCTCTCAAAGTAGGCCATTTTTTTTGAAGTTTCGAACTTCAAAACGGCAAGGAACCGACGAAGGCGGGGAAGCTTGAGATGGACGGTTCAGGTTGAAAGGGCGGTTCGAACGTGGGCTTGACGTGGTGGTTCATTGGGCGGACTGGAGATAGCGGTTTAAGGGCTGGTTAGTATCGGTCCCAAGAGCGGTTCAGGTTCAGGTTTGTGGGCGGGCCAATCCACGGTTCTTAACGGTCCAAGGTCCGGTTCTACGGGTTGTCCGGTCCGGTTCTCCACCTCCACCACTTGACCCACGCCAACCCCCGTCCAAGACACGGTCCCGGGCCGGTTCTCAACCGCCTTTTTGGTGGTCCGTGCCGGGCCGGGTCATCTTCGGTCCGGTCCAGGGCTGGGCCCAGTTCGACTCGCCCAATGGCCACCTCTAATTACAATTATAAAGGAGAACGTACAATTTATATTCTACTAGTATTGGGACCAGGGCAAATGTCCGTTCTTCATGAAGAAGATGTAAACTTTAAAAAAAATTCACATATCCTATTTGATGGTATTTTTTGTCCGACATACAACAATAGAAGTTATTATAATGTAATATGTTATTATTGGATTTTTCTTTGTTTTTCTTTTTGCTTACCTTCGGACAAAAATATCGCTAAATTTGACTCTTTATTGATGGAAGAAGAACGAAGATGTTGATGACCATTTGATTGGGCAGATTGAGTGAACTCCCGCCTAATTTTGTTTTTTTTTGATAATTCTCCTCCTAATTTTGTTAGGTCTTTTCTTTTTTTCATCTATTTGTGTGGAGCATTTCTTTTCCCTTCCTTTTATACGATTTATAGATCTAATAGGTGTAATATTTTAAATTTTGTTGCTTGCATTTTCATGCTATTTGTGTAAAGGTGATTTAGTTTGGAATATAATGGTTGCATTTGGTGTAGGTTGTTGATTTGACATTGATGCGGGTTTTTTAAGTGATTGATAAAGTATCAGTTTCATAAATTAAGGGTGAGACAACGGTAAACTCACAAAATTAATTGTGCAAAAACTAACATGTCAGTCCAATTAGAAAGTCAAAAGAGAAACTGAAAAGCAATTCTATCTATGGCGAAAATGTTCAAATTTCTTGCACATCTTACTGGTTAGTTTATATAAAAAACAAAGATAAAAAAAAATAGAAAGGAGAGAGAGAGAGAGCGCAAAAGAGGTAACGCAAAGGATAGAAGAGATAGAGGGAAAATTGAGAAAGTAGAAAGTAAGTCATGGTTATGTGCAAAACTACAATTTCCAAAATTGGAACATCTTGTAAAAGTGAAATTTCCCGTTTTTGTTTTATGTTTATGGTTTGGATTTTTGTAGGTTACTTTGATACGCTACTTTAGTTTCTCATGATTTGTAGAAAAGTTGGAGTTGAAAACACAACCCTATTTCTAATTGTAGTAGGTTACTTTAATATGTTACTATACATATTTGTCCTTATACATCATTATTTTAAGGAAAACTTATTATACACCTTCTAATTCTACCATGAATAGGAAAAGTTGAAGCTAAAAACACATCCTTAGTTCTAATTGCAGTTGGTTTGTTTTTTTTTGAAAAACTTCTTATACATCTTCTGATTCTACCGTGAATAGGATTTATAGAAAAGGTGAGTTAAGCCTACAATTAGGACCCAAACTTTCAAGTTTTTCACCCTTGAGGACCTGTAACTTTTTTTTTCACCTTTGGACCTCTTTCCTATCTTCCGGTCAACTAACCCACTATAAACCCATCATTAACTACACATGCAATAAAAAATATTTTTTTCAACAACATTTAAATATAGTTTTTCAAGAAAAGAAAAATAAATAAAATGACACACCATCTTCATTCAAAATATCAGTAGTCAGTACTCAACACCCTTTTGGGGCTTCCATCACCAATAATACCACCATCACCACTTTTCCCTCAAATAATCAACACCATTCACTTCATTTAAGTTTATAGTGATACAAATTACCATTCTATTAACACTACCATCACCACTTTACTTCACTGTCGTCGACGATCTTTACTTCTCTTTTTCATCTCTCGCTAGATCTTCTAGGGCGAATTTAATGGACTATTTACGTTGGTTTTCGACTTGAGTGGGTAAGAATTCGACTTGAATAGGCTGATTTAATTTTCTAGTGGTAAGGGCTATTTTGGAGTGGTTGTGATGATTTTCTTGAGTTGGGTTGGGTTGTTTTGGGGGTTTGGGGTTGTTTTCAAGGTGGTGGGTGGTTTAGTCGTTGTCTAGGGTTGTTTTCGGGGTGGTCTAGGTGGTTTTCGCGGTGATGCGGGAGTGGTTAGTGGTTTATACAGTGGTTTTAGGGGTGGTTATGATGTGCTTTATGGTGGATGTTTATGAGGATATATGATTGAGTGGATAAAGAAGATGAATAATAATTTCTTATGAATAATTTATTCAATTTTTATTTTCAAAAAATTTTCCTAACTCAAGGAGCCACCCTTTTAACCTCACAATAGTCAAATTTCACCAAAAAAATAAATTGAGGTCCCAAACAGTGAAAATAAAAGTTGCAGGTCATCAACGGTGAAAACCCCAAAAGTTCGGGTCCTTATTGTATGCTTAACTCTAGAAAAGGTAGAGCTGAAAACACATCCCTAATTCTAATTGCAATAGGTTACTTTAATACGTTACTATAGTCAATATTTCTTCTCATACATTACTTTAATATAGAGTTGAATAATATTGTAAGTGGATCTTATTTTAAACTAATTTTTAAATACTTTCCAATGGGACCTGGGCAAATGCACGTTTTGCTTCGTGGAGAAGATGTACACTTTTGAAATTTTCACATACCTAGAATCTATTCTAACTATCAACGAATTCCTAGAATTTTAGGTGGAATGGGGATTGCAATTATTTCTACCTCTCGAGGTATAATGACGGATCGGGAGGCTAGACTAGAAGGAATTGGCGGAGAAATTTTATGTTATATATGTTAATCCATATACACTAGAGGAAAAAAGCCCAAGGGCTGCGGTCAAAATGGGCCCAAGGGCTGCGTTTTTCGACCGCAGCCATTGGACTAGCAGCCCTTGGCATTTAGGAAGGGCTGCGGTTTTTAACCGTAGCCCTTAGCGCGTTAAGGGCTGCGGTCAGGGCAAAAACCGCAGCCCTTGGTGGGTTAAGGGCTGCGGTTAAGGGCCTAAACCGCAGCCCTTGGTGGGTTAAGGGCTGCGGTTTTGGCCCTTAACCGCAGCCCTTAACCCACCAAGGGGCTGCGGTTTTGCCCGAACCGCCGGCCCTTGTGTTTTTTTTTTTTTTTTTGCATTTTTTTTGTCCTAAATGTTCCCAAACAGTTATATATATATATATATATATATATATATATATATATATATATATATATATATATATATATATATATATATATATATATATATATATATATATATATATATAATATATATATATAAGTATTATTTTTCATTACAAATTATGTTTCGTACACAAATTTTCGGAATTCATCTAGGCGGTAAGCAAACAATAAAGATAAAAAATTCCTAGATTTATTGCAAGGGCAAGAGTTCCCAAAGAAAAAGTGACATGGAAAATATAAACGGGATTCTTAACATAAGCCAACTAAGTCCAAAACCCAGCTAAGCATTCATCTATTACTGATTTCCTTCATATCCTTTTTCCTTTCTTTCTACTTTTTCAGAAATGGGGGAGGTTGGCAGCAAAGCTCTAGTATTTACAGTGTGCTTAGTTAGCAAAAGTGGAGGATAAGACGGATAATGAGAGAGAAGGGGAAGGGAGAGGAGGGGAGAGAGGTGTGGACTTGTGTTTTCCTTTCAAATCTTTCCAACCGCAATCGTTGTCCTCGACTCCTTGTTCGCTCTTCTCGAATTGCTTGCATCACATCACACCAATATCACACATAAGTAAATTGTGGAACCACTAAAACACTGAAGTCTAAACTTGTCAAGATTGACTGTCAAAAGCTACGTAAATAATTAAGAGTACCATTCCAAAATACTCTGTATAAGTGAGGCGAGCAATTGATGATACGGGGGAAAAGGTAAAACTTTAGAAGATACACTAGCGCCTTTATTGTTTTCCTAAAACAATAACAATTTCTGCAATGCATGTTGAGATAAATTGTACAAGACACATCATAGCTCGAACAAGCAGTCCATCATAAATGTCTCACACTAGCTTGCATCCATCACTAACACTAAGAGCAGTAAGAACTACGAAGCAACATTAACATACCTGTTTGAAATAGCACACTGCACAATTTGTATGGAATGTAACTCCTCATATTATGGCATATCTGCTACTAATAAGAACAAAAATTTAATTGAAATGAATGAACTAAGAAAGAGATCAAGATAATGCAGGAGAATAGATAAACAACGACCAATTAATATCAGTTTGAAAGTCAGAACCCCATAATCCTCTTCACTGTCAATGGGCTTTCCAATGAGAAATCTGGAACATTGATCGGGTGCACCTGATGTTTCAATTGGAAACATAGCAACATTTAAGCTGATTAAGAGGCATGCTATCGGCTAGAACAAACAGAACCCACATATACTATAACAATGAGAGACTACAAAAGCAACAACAACTACCTCTTTCGCATATACTTCGCATATCACAATTACATCACATTCAATGTTACCATTACTGTACCAAAGAAGATGTCCATCAAAAATCATCAACATCCACACATATAATCAACTTCCCTCCCACCAAATCAATTATTTGATTCATTAAACAACTCAAATTCATATAACTTCCTCAATAAATCAACATCACTAAATCAAAGACCATATAAAGTCGACAATACTATAATGTTCAAGCACATAAATTTAAACAAGAAAAAAAAAAAGTGCGGCAGTGGGGGGAGTGCAGCAGGGGGGAGGGCGAAGGGGCCGGTCGGGGGAGTGCAGCAGGGGGGCAAAGAAGTGAGGGGGAGTACAAAGCAGGGGGAGTGCAGGGGGGAGTGCAGCAGGGGGGGGAGGCCGCAGGGGCGGTCGGGGGAGTGCAGCAGGGGGCAAGGCGGTGGGGGAGTACAGGCGGGGAGTGGGGGGAGTGCAGGCAGGGGGAGGGATGCAGGGGCCGGTCGTGGGGAGTGCAAGGGGGGAAGCAGTGAGGGGGAGTGCAGCAGTGGGGGAGTGCAGGGGGAGTGCAGCGGGGCGGAAGCGTGGGGGGAGTGCACAGTGGGGAGTGAGTGGGGGAGTGCAGCGGGGGGAGGGCTGCAGGGCCGGTCGTGGGGAGTGCAGTAGGGGGGCGGCGGTGGGGGAGTGCAGCGGGGGAGGGGCTGCGGGGGCTAGTCCGGGGGAGTGCGGCGGGGGCAACGGTGAGGGGGGGAGTGCGGTAGGGGGAGTGCGGGGAGTGCAGCAGGGGGAGGGATGTAGGGGCGGGTCGGGGGGGAGGCAGGGGGGGAAGTAGTGAGGGGGGGAGTGCAGCAGTGGGGAGTGCGGGGGGAGTGCAGCAGGTGGGGGAGTGCGGGGGGGGGGCGTCAGGGGCGGGTCGGGGAGTGCAGGCGGGGGCGGCGGTGAGGGGGGAGTGCAGTAGGGGAGGGCTGCACGGGGCTAGTCGAGGGGGAGTGCAGCGGGGGGCAAGCGGTGGGGGGGAGTGCAAGCAGGGGGGAGTGTAGGGGGAGTGCGGCGGGGAGGGCTGCAGGGGGCCGGTCGGGGGAGTGCAACAGGGGGCGCAAGCGGGAGGGGAGTGCAAAGGGGGTGCAGCAGGGGGAGGCTGCAGGGGCTAGTCGAGGTGGGAGTGCAAGCAGGGGGGCAGCAGTGAGGGGGGAGTGCGGTAAGGGGAGTGCGGGGGAGTGCAGCGAGAGGGGAGTGCGGCGGGGAGGGTTGCAGGGGTTGGTCAGGGGGGAGTGCAGCAGGGAGGGGGGGAGTAGATGAATACCATTTTGTCAATCTCACTTTCCCTTGTCGATTAATATGAACCACGAACTGAATCTGGAAATCACATTCCAATTACTACATTGATTAACCATTTCCCCCACAGCTTATAAATCAATCACATCTCATCTCATGTTCAGAGAATCGATCAATTTCAGTCAAAAATCAATGATTAACCATTAGTGCATAGGTTGTGGAACTTTTGAATTGTATATATTTGATAAGTTACGAATTATTTCTCATACATAACCTCAAATTTATGTCAGCTTGGTTCCATCAACCAGTAAAGCAGCAAGTGCTCATTCAGATATGAAGCACACCAAGCAGTAGGCACACCAAGGGTTTTCAAAACAAGACCAAGTTCAAAAATAATTTAGTTACTTAGAACAACTCAACAAGCTGATTTTATAATTTAAGTTAACTATATAGAAAGTGATCGGATTTTATAATTTAACTTAACTCAACAAACTGATTTTGCTATTATACCAAAGATTCAGAAATGGGTTTGAGGAGCAAGTACCCATACAAATTTAGAATGAAAAGAGAGAGATTAGGGAGCTTAAACCTTGATAAGAATGCCTCAAATTGATTTGGGTGCACACCTCCAGTCCAATACCTAATTTACACCTCCACCACCGCTGGTTTGGTTTTGTGTGGTTGTTGGTGAAGATTCACGAAGAGAGAGAATGAAGAAGACCCCTCGCCGGCGAATTTTTTGAGTATGTTGTCAAATTGAGTGGTATCAAATGCCCATTGATTAGTCTTCTCCAGTCCAATACCTAATTTACAGTTCACATAATTTCAGAAACTAAATAAACATTAAAAAAAATTAAAAAAAAAAAAAAAGAGGAAGAGAAATAACCAATAGTATCCTGCTTGTTTTCAACTCTGATGTAACCTTTAATTCCTTGCTTGTCTTTCCCAATTCCTTCACCTTCTTCCCAACCCTAAATTCCACCATAAACCAAAACAAAAACAAAAAATTAAAACGATTTCGATCATACGAAAACCCTAGAAGTTGAAGCTCCGACATTATTGGAACTTAAACAGAAGAGACAGAGAGAGATTACCATTTGCTTCATGAGGCGAAAGGCGAGAAGCTGCGACGGACTCCGACATAGCACACGGGAGCTTCTGGAGCTTCTGGAGCAGCCATGGCTTGGTGGCTGCTACGCGCTTTGAAGAAGGACTATGTGTGCGCGCGAGAGAGAAGAGAGAAGGGTTTTGCGGAGGTTGGTAATGTACTTGTAACGAGACTTACGAGAGGGAGAATGATGATTTTTCTGTGTCTCGCGCTTCATAGGGGGGCGTAATCTGACGGCTCTAAATTGACCGCCAGCGAACCACCAAACGTCGTGAACCCTCGCCGGCGAACCACCAAACGCTGTGAACCCTCGCCGGCGAAGAAGTGTGAGAGGAGAGAGATGATGCGGTGAGAAGAGGGGGGATGGGTTAAGGGGAATTAGGAGAAGAGAGAAATAGGGTTCAGCGGTGCTCAAGGGAGTAGCGCGGGGGAAAATGGGAATGGGTGGGGTTTTATTTCACTTTTGGGTTGTTGAAGGGCTGCGGTTAGCCCAAAAACCGCAGCCCTTAATTTAAGGGCTGCGGTTTTTGAATTAACCGCAGCCCTTTTATCAATTAGGGCTGCGGTTAACCTAAAAACCGCAGCCCTTAATTTAAGGGTTGCGGTTTTTGCATTAACCGCAGCCCTTGCACTGCAGCCCTTGCGTTTTTTTCCACTAGTGATAATATCCGAGTTGGATCCAAAATTTCCTAGTTGTGAACAAAAAAAGGGAAAGGACGGCTTGTCTAATATCACTCCTCTATTAGTTGATACTTTAAGGGGGTTTTGCCTCGAATGAAAGAACAAAAATGGATTCATGAAGGTTTAATTACTGAATCACTTCCTAATCGTATGTTCCGGGTTCGTTTAGATGATGAAGATATGATTCTAGGTTATGTTTCAGGAAGGATTGATACGACGTAGTTCTATACAAATCCTGCCGGGAAATAGAATTAAGATTGAAGTAAGCCATTATGATTCAACCAAAGGCCGTATAATTTATAGACTCTGCAACAAGGATTCTAACGATTAGGCAGTTTTTCAACTTCAACACTCCTTTCTACATGAATACAATTCGAGATTCAAAATATCAAGAAAATTATTTTCTTCCATGAAATAAATTAAAAATTAAATCATGGAATAACAAATATGAAAATAAGGGCTTCCGTTCGTAAAATTTGTGCAAAATATCGACTGATCCACAAACGGGGATGAATTATAGTAATTTGTTCTAACCCAAAACATAAACAACAACAAGGATAATCATTCTACTATACTAAAAACTAAAAGGAATTTTTTAAAAGAAAAGAAGTGCTAAAAGATTGAATTGATGTAAGAAAATGGAAGGCTTTGTTTTGACATGAAATGGATATATCCATAGATATTTGACTCATATTTATAAGATGATAAAATATGGCAAAACTTATATAAAAAATTGGTTCACGTAGAAATAGACGTATTAGTTCGCGTAAAAGTGCACGTAAAATACCAATGGGTGTTATTCATGTCCAAGCAAGTTTCAATAATACCATTGTGACTGTTACAGATGTAAGAGGTCTAGTGGTTTGTTTAACGTAATTTTATCTGAGATACAACAATAGAAGTTATAATGCAATAACATTGAATATTCTGATTCTAACATGAATAGGTTTTGTAGAAAAGCCCTAATTCTAATTCAATTTCTTATTTTTATTGAATTCCTTATTAATTGTAGTTTGTTACTTTAATACGTTAGTATAGTCAAGATTTCTTTTTATACGTTACTTTAATATAAAATTTTAAATATAGTATAAATGGATCTTATTTTAAAGTAGTTTTTAAACACTTTCCAATGGTACAAAAATTATAATTTTTTGAACTATATATCAAAAGTTATAATCGATTTACTATACTTAAGGTTTCATTGTGAACCCAACTTTATTTCTTCTTATCCTAAACTCTATACATGCATTCTTATTACTTTGTAACTCTATATATTTAAAAAAAAATGATATGGTAGTTAATAAGCGCGACAAATGGCGTCCAATGAAGATGCCAAATGTCACGACCTCGTGAGCTGACTTTTAGACTCTGCTTAATATATTAGTTATCAACGCGTCTTGCATGTGGCCTGCCACACCTATAACCATAGGTGTGGCCGTGCGTGCGCGCGTCTATCAACCAACCAACTCATTTTCAAAACGTCATATCTCACTTGTTTCTTATCGAAATCGAGATTTTGATCAGGCGGCGTTGGAAAGATATCGGGCCAAATTTTCATCCCCAACTTGAATTTTCCAAAGATATTGAGTTTGCTGTGAGATATGGCCTTTTGAAGTTGATCCTTGTGCACAAACATTTATGAACAAATGGAGTTACTCTTGCGAGCAAATGAAGTTACTTGTATGAATATGTGGTTGCTCTTAACTATAAAAGGGTGTCACTCCTATAAATAAATATGGTTACTTTTATAACAAAGGGAATACTAATCAGTTTACTCTTATGAACGAATAAGGTCACTCATATGAATAAATGAGGTTATTTTTGTGAACAATTGGGGTTACTCGTATGATTAAATAGGGTTACGTTGTCATGTGAGCGAATGAGGTTACTCGTATGAATACATGAGGTTACTTTTGTGAATAATTGGGTTTACTTATATGATTAAATAGGGGTGTCTTATGATTAAGTGAGGTTACAAGTATGAATAAATGAGGTTACTCATAAGATTAAACTAAATTATTCATACAATTAAAATAGGTTACTCATAGGATTAAACAAGGTTACTCCAAAAACTAAATGAAGTTACTGTAAAAAAAATGGGGTTACTCACATAATATTTTAAGATTAATACGTAACAATAGAAGGGGTTACTCTTATAAGCAAAATGGGGTTACCTATGTGAACAAAATAGGGTTCCTCATATGATTAAATGAGTTTACTAGTATGAATAAATGAGATTACTCCTTATGAACGAATGAGGTTACTCGTATTAATAAATGGGGGCTACTTGTATGAACAATTGGGGTTACTGATATGAATAAAATGGTTACTTATGTGAACAAAATGAGGTTACTCATATGATTAAATGGGGTTACTAGTATGAATAAATAGGGTTACTCCTTATGAACGAATGAGGTTACTCGTATTAATATATAAGGGGTTACTTGTGTGAACAATTAGGATTACTCGTATGATTAAATGAGGTTACTCGTATAAATAAATGTTTACTAGTATGATTAAACGAGGTTACTCATAAGATTAAACAAGGTTATTCATAAGATTAAACGAGGTTACTCATAGTATCAAACGAGGTTACTCCAAAAAATAAAAGGGGTTACTCATTTAATGTTCTTAAGATTACAGAAAAATTGAAAATTCATTAATTAGTTTGAACAATCCTTTGCTTGATCTAGATTTTAGAGTCGTTTTAATGAACAAGATACAAGGTTAACATACACGACACCATTTTGTTGACCAACACCACAACATACAAGCATCAGCCCAACCAACTCCCATACTTTCAACAGCCACCCTCTCCCCACCAAACACCACCAACACCACTCAGCCCCCATTTTGTTCGATTCTCTCTCTTTCTTCAATATCTCATATCAACGTCATCGCCACGCTCTTGCTCCATGTCGAATTTTCAAAATTTACGAGAACATAATTCAAGGGAGTTTCTCTAGGGTTGACGGTGCTGCCGACGGAAGAAACACAAAGGCTTATACAGTTGCCGAGGCTTCCAGCAGCGAGTCGGAAAAGAAGGTTCGTTGAGCTTCGTAGACCAACAGGAGGAGCATCGTTGACAAAAGGAGGTGTGTCGTCGACAGAGTTCTGCGGCGTCGCCATTGTTGAAGCTTCAAAAGAGATTGAAGATGAAGAAGAAGAAGAAGAAGAAGAAGAAGAAGAAGAAGAAGAAGAAGAAGAAGAAGAAGAAGAAGAAGAAGAAGAAGAATAAGAAGAAGAAGAAGAGAGAATGAAATTGTGTTGAATGCAGAAGAGAGTGAAATTGTGTTGAAAGAGATTAGATTGTTGAACATCCGCTGGCTTTTTTGATGGTGAAGCAGAGAGTTGAAGAGGATGGGCTTAAAGAAAGTGTGAAAATGCTAATAGAAATCCGCGTGGGCCTTATATATGGGCCGACCACATATAAGAATTTGTGATTAGTTATATGATATGATGTACGGGTGTAAATTATAGCCTTTTATATTTTCTGCAAATTGTATTTTATGTACATTCGGATGCACAATGATTAAATTCGAAAAACACAATTATAAATAAGTTTTTATGTTCTTTAGTTCGTCACAAGAAAAGATAAATAAGGAAAAATGAAGATAAAGGGGAGAAAAAAAATAAAGGATGAGAGAAGGGAAAGTACATGGAAGTAAAATAAATAAGAATTAATATGTATCTGGCATTAATTCCTTTCTTTGGAAAAGAGCATGTTTTTAGTCACTTGGAGAACAATTTCAACCATTGAAAAATTATTTTTGGCTTTTCGTAAATAAAACAAAACATAATGGCTAGTGTTCTGAAAAATTGATGGCTGGTTTATTTTTTATGATAAATATTTTTCTTCCAACTACAAAGCTCTCTTATTCTTTAATATTATGGAAAAATTGTTAAAAATAAGTTAACATTTAACTGATCTTCTTTTAATAAGTTAACTACTGGATTATCCTGGAATAAGCCAACTTTGATACCACTTAAGCTTTTAATGAGTTAGGTGACTTATGACCTTGTTAACCAGTTAATAGAAAGGAAAAAATCCAGATTTTTAAAAAAAAAAAATTCTCATCTCTCCTCTCTCATCTCCGTCTTCCATGGCTAACCACCTAACCCCAGCCACCACCCTAGCCTCAACCACAACCCAACACCAAACCACCGAAGCTCCCCCCACCTTCCCCACCTTCGCCCAACCCCCGTAGCCCACCCACCCCCCACCTCCGCCCCCCCTTCGCCCCCCCCGTAGCCCACCCTCCCCCCTACCCCTGCCCCCTTCGCCCAACCCCGCAGTAGCCCACCCTCCACCCACCACCGCCGCCCTTTCGCCCAACCCCGTAGCCCACCCTTCACCCACCACCGCTGCCCCCCCTTCGCCCAACCCCGTAGCCCACCCTCCCCCACCCCCCGCCGCCCTCCCGCTTCCTCACTTTTCTCTCTTCGCTCTGCCTCCTCCTGCTCGTGTCGCGCTGCGCCACCACGCCGCCGCTATCTCGCTTCAATTACGCCCGATTGCCTCCTATGCTTCAAGACCGGCCGACGAAGGTGCAGCGAAGGTGAAGAGTTCCGCAAGGCAAGCAAGGGGGCATGTGGTTTTACGGGGCCGAGAGGGAAGGGGAGGGGGTTGCGGGGGCTCGGAGGGAGGGGGAGGTGGGCCGCCGGGGGGGGGGAGGGATGGGGGTGGTGTTTGCAGGGGGTGGGGAGAGGGGATGGGGGAGGTGTTTGCAAGGGGTGGGGGGAGGAGGTGGTGGCAGGCAAAGGGGGTGGGGTAGAATAACCGGTTGTTCCCTGCATTAGCAGGTCACAATGTAATCCAACTTGTTTAATGCTTAAATGATATAAAAGATGGCTTATTCCAGGATAATCCAATGGTTAACTTATTAAAAGAAAATCGATTAAAGGTTAACTTATTTTTAACAATTTTTCTTAATATTATGCGACATTTGATTAAGTTCAATAAGAAATCGAGTCAAAAGACCACATGTAATCAGCGGTGTTGTATTTTTTTTATATAAATAAAGAATTAATCTCTACCATACCTATATTTTTCACACACTTTTGGAGTTCAAATCTTTCGTCCATCTCTTATAAAAAAAGGAAAAATTGTCTACAGTAAGTTAAACTTTTTGCCCATATTCTTATTTAAGTCAACTTTTAGATTATTCCTGAATAAGTATAGCTTTTTTATCCATCAATTTGGAACAAGTCAAATTACCAGTGATCGTTTCCATGGGTAAAAGACGGACTTTATTTTACATTTTTGTTTCAATTTCTGTATTTTTGTATTTTTTTGTTGGTATTCATTTTAATTTTTTGCATTTTTACAATGTAATCCATTTTTTTTGCCTTTTCTCCCTTCCACCTCACCACCATCACCACCTCCTTCACCCCTCTGCTACCCAGACTCACCAACATAACCAGAGAGAAAAGGATCGTGAAAGAGCTCAGATTCGCGGCAAGAAGGGTGCCAAGAAAATGGTGGCTTGACCCCTGAGCAGCGCCGTGAAAGGTTTTCTCTTTTGCTTTCATTTTACATTAAAGCACAAACAAGACAAGACTATGCTGACGTGGTATGTGTAATTTTACTTTAGGGACGCCAAGGCACAACAAGAGAAGACAGCCAAGAAGACCTCTACTGAAGGCCAAACTAGTGTTGGAGGTACCAGCAAAAAATGACACTTCGTATAAATTAACCTTTCGCCTTATCAAATAAATTGCTACTCTTTTATTCACTTCACTTCATTTTCTTCTCTTTTGTTTCTTCAATTTCAATATTGACTGGTAATGTCCTTAATCTAATCACTTTTTCCTCTAAAAGGATAACTTCAAGATGCCATCTTTGTTGTTCAAGTTAATGCTTTATATGGTGTTGGGAATCTTTGCCAAGACAACAACAACGACAACTGTCTCGGCCACCACAAGAGCCACCATCACAACCACTACAACTACCCCCACCACCTCCTCCTCTCCTTTCTTCTTCCTCCTTCTTCATCTTCATCGGATAAGCTTCCCTTATATTTCCAACTTTCTCTCTCCTGTATTATCCCCCAATTTCCACCATTATCCACTCTCCTCGAATTTCGCAAGACAATCTATGGTCTAATCTAATAAATCCAATTAATCCAATTTCACCCCCAAAATCTTATCCTAAAACTTATGATGAGATTGCAAGATCGTCAACAAACATGATGAGATCGCCAGATTATCAACATCATGCTGCCATTATCTCCTCCTCCGCCGGACCCCTTCGACGAATCGTCGCTGGTAGAACTCAGTGAACATTGATTGATGATCATTGATCGATTATGACGATAAGATATTATTGATTGATGATTGATGATTGATGATTGATGATTGATGATTGATGATTGATGATTGATGATGTTGATTCGATGATGATAGTGATTCGCTGGTGATGATGTTTGATTCATTGATATATCATAATGATGCATGTCTGATGAGAAGAGAAGAGAATAGAAGAGAGAAGAAGGACTAATGTAAACGGTAGACTAAAAAGGGAGGAGAGAGGACAGAGGGGAAATTATTAAAAAAAAAACCAGCTTTCCAGCTTCAGGTAACTTTACCTACTGTTGTAGGTAAAAAAATAGACCTAACCTATTAAAAGTTAACCAGGGTATAAACTTGACTTGAAGAAAAAAAGGGCATCATCAGCGAAAAAAAGATGACTGAGAAAGTTTGCTGGAAACTGAAGGAAATCCTAGCTGATTTTTGCACAAAATTTGGTGAGCTTATTAACTATGAAAGATCTTCAGTCATGTTTAGCCCAAACACTCCAAGGAGGTTTAGCTCTCTAATGAGGAAACCATTAGGGATGAGAAGCACGCATCAGCTAGGTCCCTATCTGGGTTGTCCTATGGATGTTGATGCTAGGAAAACTTCAGTCTTTAACCCTATTATTACTAAAATCCAATACAAAATTCTTTCGTGGAAGTTCCTACATCTCTCACATCCAGCTAGAATCATCCTCATTAATGCCATTCTCTCCACTCTTTCCTCCAACATGTTTTCCGCCTTCCTCATCCCTAAGAAAACCTCGAGAGTTATCAGTTCAACCCTCCAAAAGTTTTGGTGGAGGTCTTCAACTGATAAAAAAAACCTATTTATTGGAGGAAAATAACACTTTTGGAAGCTCACAAACATGATGGAGGTCTTGGAATCAGAAACATAGAGTACATTAACAAAGCTCTCTTAACAAAACAAGCCTGGAGGATCCACAAAGCTAATTCTTCCCTTATTCATAGACTTTACAAAGCAAAATATAAGACAGATCCAATGTCAGCAGGTATTAAAGGAGTCATCCCGGCTAATGCCTCTTTTGCTTTTAGAAGTCTTTGCAAAGCTACTTATGATTGTAGGGAGTTTTTCAAGACAAACATTGGGAACGGGAAGAACGCTCATATTACAAAAGATTGGTGGGTTGGTACATGTAACATTTCAATCCCAGTTACAGCTTCGAATCAAGATCTAAAAAATGCCAAAGTTTAAGATCTAATCAAGAATAGCCAATGGAATGCTTCACTAATTTGGAGCAATTTCAGTCGTAAGGATGCTAGAAATATACTAGCTACTAGTCTTCCCCCTCGAGAAACAAAAGATTATTTTGTTTGGGATCTTAACAAGAAAGGAGTTTTTACAACAAAATCTGATTACTGGAATATTTTGTACGCGAATAATCTTAAGGAAACGCAGCAGGATAAGTTCTGGAAGGATTTATGGCACATGAAGATTTTTCCAAAATGGAAAATTTTTATTTGGAAGCTAATCAATAGAGCAATTTCAACTTCTTCAAACCTTATCAAAAGAAATATTTAGGTTACAAAGCAGTGTAAACTTTGTAATTCTGGTTTGGAAACTATGGAGCATCTCTTTAGAGATTATCAATTCTCCATGAAAATTTGGATGGCAACGCTTGGCATTAGACCTTCTATGGATAACATCATCCCATTAGGAGACTGGATCAAGAACTACATCAAGCTATTAAGCAAAGAAAATCAGTTGATTGACGCGCATCAAGTTAGTTATCATGAAGATCCTTTCATAACCACATTATGGGCCATCTGGTTACATAGGAATGAAGTTGTCTTCAACTCTGTCTCCCCTAATCCAGGTAGAGTTATGATTATCTTCGAAGCTTGGTATTCTAGGATTAAAAAATATAAGAGTGATACCACATGCCAAGGATCAGCTATTCATCGAGAAAACAACGTCTCATGGAGCATAGGTTCAATCAATACACCTAGTCTTTCTTGCATTCAGGTGGATGGCGCATGGAAATTGAACAAAGATACAAATGAATGGAAAGCGGCTACAGCTTGGGTCGAAGAAGGAAACAATTACAACAATGAGTCTATGAGAGTTCTCACTACCACCCCTATTCAAGCAGAAGCCTTGGCCATTCTTAATTGTCTTAAAAGTTGGGAGGGAAAATCAAGAGCAATAGCCATAAAATCGAACTGTAGGGAACTTGTCATGGCTATGAAGAAGGTGGAATACTCAGCAAAGGAAGTCAGAATCATTTTGGATAACATTTTATTATTAGTTAACAAGTTTGATTACTTTTCTTGTACTTATGTTAAAAGAAAGGAAGTCTATGAAGCCCACAATCTAGCTACTAAAGCTAGAAGAGGGTGATAAGATATTTCATTAGTCATCGTCAAAAAACAAAAAAAAAACTTGACTTGTTGGAATAATCCAAAAGTTGACTTAATTTAAGAAGAAGAATAAAAAGTTACTTATTCTAGACAATTTTTATCCAATTGGTCCACCCCGTCCTTTAACATACTCTTTTATAGTTTATTTTTTGATTTCTTTCATCATCGTTTCTCGGCTTTAAATCTTCTTTTCTTTTTCTAGCAAAGCATAAAATCTAACTTTCATTTTCTCTCTCCGTGGGTTCTATATTCAATTACAGTTTAGTACATGAAAATTAATTTTTTTATTCAAGCAGTCTATGTACATGTAAACAATTTTACTGATCCCATTCCTGCCATGACATCTTCACGATTTAACCATAGTTTGTCGTTTGATTATTTGTCAGCTGTAGTGTTGTATTCCTTGTTTTGATGATGCCAAATACTTAGGTTATAATGTAGTTTTATTTTTATGAAAAATATAAAATACCAAAAATAATGTAATGGTTAATGTTGCATTTATATCTTGTGGAGAATGATTAATTATTTAATCTAAGTCAAGATATTTATTTTATGCACTTTGAATTTTTATCATATGTATGTTTAATATTCTAGTAACTTAGAATCTTTGAATAAAAGATTCTTTAAGTTAGTAGATATTTTTGTTGCTGTTGTTGTGCTTGAAAATCAGTTGGAAAATGCGTGGCTAATTTTGTGGAGCTAATTGCTGAAGGCTCTCCAACAAACTCAACAAACTCGCTGATTCATTGCCCACTAACAGATAGTGGAAGGTGGTTAGTTACCGTTGCAATGTTCGTGGAGAAGTGCAGCGAAATTAGGGCCATGATCTCCACACCATTACAAGCACTTATCAAGGAGAACGTGGAGTATAATATTTCCAGTAGAAGAAGATTAATTGCAGCAGCTATATAAGAGGAAGATAATTCGAAGAAAACTTTAGAACTTTCAAGCATAAAAGTCGATCAATACTTAGAAAATTTTTCTTGTAATTTCCTCTTATATTCTACATAATTATTGTAATATTCATAGTGTGTTGGTGAGAGAAAATTCAGAGAATATCCTTGTATTCAAGAGAGAGAAAGAAAGAGAGAAAAGAGAAGACTTCGAGTGAAGTCAAAGTGAGTGTCATCAGTTCAGGGGGAACTGAGTGACTGGGAACAAGTTCCTAGAGGAACAGAAAGGTCCGTTAATAGGTTGTAAAAGATAGAGTCTTTTGGCCTATTATAGTAAAGAGAGTTTTCAAAATCCCTCGTGGTCAAGGTTTTTCTTCCTATTGGGCCGAGGAAGTTTTCCTTGTGAAAATCTCGTGTGTGTGTCTCTTTCTACTTTCAAGTTTGTTTTAATTCCGCAATACAATTTGAAAATTTCCCCTCAAGTACAATTCACTCCCCTCTTGTAGTTGGTCTAGTGTTCATACTAGAATAACATGTAGAGTTAACAATTACCCATGGATGAATGAATTATCCATCCATCCACCCATCACCCGCCAATCACCAACTTCATCGCGGGTTTTCGCCCATTTATTCGGGGCGGGTGGATGGATAACCCACTCACCCATGGGTAATTGCCAGCTCTATTTCCAACTCCTAGTGGGTCCTTTAATTTGGATTCCATCTGGTCCCTTATTCGGTCCAAACTTCGAGCAAATGCTTGTCATAATAACATGACGAAAGAACATAAGCATAACTTTCTAAAATCATGACCGCCCAGGGGCGACCCTACTTTGTTAGATTCGTTTTGATATATACTTTTAAACTTTTCATAATTACTATTAGTTATTGATAATTGAAGATACTAATGGTTAAAAGTGTCCGTTAAGAGGTGTGAAACTTTATATGTTGCAATTAATATGAAACGGAGAAAGTATATCAATTTTGCAAAAGAAAAAAAAAGTTTAAATAGTACAATGCATGTAAGTTAGCCTAGTCATCTACTATTTAGAAACAATGAAAGTACTACATTTGAACCAATGTACACATATTACCTTTTACTAAAATGTAGAGTATGTCATATCACAAGTGAAAATTCATTACAAAAAAACTCTATATTCTCTCTCTAAACTCCCAAACCCTAACCCTAAAACACACACAACCTCAGCCGCCCACCACAGGCTCGCCAGTGGCCGGCCTAAGCACCACACCGCTCACCGGTTGCCGGCGAGCCTCAAGCTGTAGTTACGCTCACCGGTTCCCAGTCCCAGATTTCGGGTCAATCTTGCGTCGTCTCCCTCCCCTCCGCCGTGTCTCCCTCCTTCGCGTCCCTGCCTTCGTGTCCTTCTCCTCCGTCGCCCCTCTCCCCCGCGTCTCCCTTGTTCGTCGCGTCTCCCTTGTTCGTTGCGTCTCCCTCGTCCTCTAGTTCGTTAGGTCTCTCCCCTTCCTCTGTTCCCCAGGCCCGTCCCAATCGTGCGTCGCCCATCCCCTCCCTTCCCCGCACTCGCGTCGCTCACACCATTCCTGCAGTCGCGTCGCACCTCCCCTCCCTTCCTCGTAATCGCGTCGCCCCTCCCCTTCCTTGTAGTCACATCGCACCACCTTTGAATTTCAAGGTTTTGCCTTTTTCAGCCACCGTGTGCCCAGCCGTCCCCTTCCCCAGTTTTAGTTTGTTACAGTACCTAGGCTAGTTCCCCCTCCCCATTCCCCTCAATTTGGTATTGCGAAGTTTAGATTTAGGTTTCCCTTCCCCGTTCCCCGGTTCGTTTTGGAAGTTGTCAGTTTCTAGGTTCCCTTCCCCGTACCCCTGTTTAGTGTCTAAGTGTGTCTCCCCTTCCCCGTTCCCCTGTTTAGTGTCTTAGTGCATCTCCCCTTCCCCGTCCTCCCGTTCGTGTTCGGATTCCCCTTCCCCTTTGTCGAGTTAGTATCCTCGCTGACGCCTAAGTGTCGGCCCTAGTTGTTTATTTCTCTGCGTTCCGTTGTTTAGTAATGGGTTGTGTTAGTATGAGTTTGTTGCTTGCTTACTCAATCTGCTTGATACTTTTGTTACTTGCTGGAGGTAGTCCTTATCTTCAAGGTGTTGGGTATGGTTCTTGTGGTTAGTCAAGGTTTTTGCTATTGCTTCATGGTTTTCAGGTTTCATGGGTGGGGTTTAATTTCTCCGATCTTGAAAATCGGATGATTGTTCGAGATCTAACAATGGTTAGATTTCAGTTTAGCTTGGTAATGATCTTAGCAATCATTGCCTTGACAAAAAGATATCTGAAGGCGGCTCCTCAATTTGTCAATTGGGTTTATAGTGCGTCAACTCAAATGAGCTTCTCCTCAAAGGAGAAGCCTGAAATACCTACTCAAAAGGGTATTGAGTCACAAAGGAATGTGATTCTTCCAGGAATCCCGATCCAAGAATCCCATGTGATAGAAGGTCACGGGGATTGGTCATGTTGCGAGATCCAAATCTCGCTTGTTCTTTGTTGCCCCGTTTGTGAAATCAGTCAACTCCTCTCACTACTTCCATCATGTGTCTGGCGATTGTCAACCACTATCAGAAGAGCTACAACACAGTTATCCAATATAATAGACCTCCAAATCGAGCAGTTTTATCCAAGTCTAAGTTATTTACGTTATTGTATTTGTTATATAAGAGCAAGTAATGCTCAGTTTAGTTTCTTTGCTTTTAGTATGGATGTAATATCTTTAGTGTGTAATTCTGCTTTTAATTAATGCAAATTTTCTCGTTGTAAAAAAAAAAAGGTAGAGTATTATGCAATAAGGACTTAAAGTTTAGTCTTTTTTATCATTAAGCTAAGACCTAATATTTAAAAGTTCATCGTTAATGACCCATATTGGATGGAAGTTAGAACAACGTTAAAAAAACAGATGGAACAAAAGTCATATTTTTTCCTCAAAACAGCAAGGCTTAAATCAAAATATAGCTATGTAAAGGGAAGGGGATGAATATAATAGAAGGAACCTACAAAACTTTGCCTTACTGCATCAAAATTTGACTCCTCACCATAACTGATAAGTGATAACACTTGAAGACTTCTTATAGATGAATACCCATGAACCCAATCTCTTGGCTTCAAATAAAAAGGTACAATTTTTATTAAGTTCTCATCTCTTTAATTTGAATTTCATTTGTTTGGTAAAATTGTTGAAAATCTCATATACAGATAGATATGAGTAACATGTCCCATCTATTTCCTCTTCTTTTTTCACCCATGTAATCCACTTTTTAATATAATAGCTCACCTTAAAATTTCTTTCTACACCTTTTTAGTCTCTCTCTCACTTTACAGTTTCTGTCTCACTTTTGGATTTTCTCATTGGTTCTCCCCCCAAAGGACTTCCTCTTTGGTTCTCTCCAGAGTGAAGTGAGTAAATTAAAAAAAAAATTACGTTATACCATTGTATTTCTTCAATTTCTACGTTGTACTTCGACCTTTTTAAAATTCCACATGTTACCCTCAAACTTACTTTTTTTTTCATGCACAATGCCCCTACCGCCAATTATACGTCATTAATTCAGTTTATTTTTTATAATATAGTGGAACTAATCTAATTTGTAAATATCCCTCAAAGAGTTAAACTATGTATAAGTGACATAGGGAGGTTAGCCGCACGGTTCGACGAAGAAGGCCATCGTCGAAAAAGGCTGAAATGATTTCAACTAGTCAGGTCTCCGATGTCAGAATGCTTAATAAAATACCTTTTCGTTAAGGGAAACGAGCCAACGAGTCCAACACACAGTGCTGTGACCTGCAGGCTTTAAAAACCATCTGAGTTCGTTTAGGGCCCGAAAACAGCATTTCAATAATTTTCGAATTTTGTTTTTAGCTAATTTTCGTATTAGGGTTTTGCTTAGACTATTTAAATGTTTTAGCCGTCATTAGAAGGCAGCTTTTCTTCTAATAATAATATTTTGAGAGTCTATCTCTTTTTTGGTGGATTCCGGAGTTTTGACAGATTTATCGCTTGTAAATCTATTTGTTCGTACTAGGAATTGCGCTTGCTTTTTCCTTCATTAATTCCGACCGCGTTAATAAGTTAAATTTGTTTCACTAAATTTTTTTAAAAAATAAATGAAATTAACAATGTATAAATAGAAGTAGGGTATTGTGCATAAAAAAAATTAAGTTTAAGGGTATTGTATAGAATTTAAAAAATATTAGTGTACAACATATAAACTGAAAAAACACAAGAGGTATAACATAAAAACGAAAAAAAAAAACAAGGGAGTAGTGAACTCCAGAAAAGGTAATATGTGGACATTGGTTCAAATGCGGTATTATTATTTATTTGATTATTTCCCTACATCTAGAAGTATAGGCTCATTGTTTCCTATTGGAGATAACATGAGACTCTATTTTGTTATAGATAGATTTTAGTATGTTATAGTTAGATTATAGTTAGGTTTCTTTTTCATATCGGATTCCTAAAACTCTTGTATATATATTGTGATGGCTCAATGAGAAAAGGTTGAGCTTTGTCATTAATAAGATTTTACATGGTATCAAGAGCAAAGTTACTACAACAAATAATTTTTTCCCCTGGACCTCACGTCCATCGCACATCAATATTTTTCATTCTCTCTGCCGTGGGTTTATCTCACTGATTGTAAGTTCCACATAAATCCACTACAAATTAATTTTTTGTCTCCTTCTCCGATTCTTGGACACCTGTGTTCAAGATTCATAATTTCAATCCCTGCCTCTGATTTGTACCGCCTACAAATACCACTCACCAAATCTTTTTTTTTTTTAATTCGGCCACTATAACACAACATGGCCGGCGATGATGACTCGGGTTCGCCGTAGAACACAACGCCAACACCACCTC
This sequence comes from Beta corolliflora, assembly GCA_947648045.1. Classification (NCBI taxonomy): domain Eukaryota; kingdom Viridiplantae; phylum Streptophyta; class Magnoliopsida; order Caryophyllales; family Amaranthaceae; genus Beta; species Beta corolliflora. The sequence goes on from CANSZD010003850.1 coordinate 95,548, forward strand.
CTGTAAACATCAATTCTCCTTTTTATCTTGGCACGGGTGATCGTCCCGGAGACTTTATCACTCCCACCCGTCTCAAGCTTGATAATTATGATGATTGGGCTGCCGATATTCAGATGGCCCTCGAGGCCCGACGCAAATTTGGTTTCCATGACGGCTCCATCACCGCCGCCGCCCCACCCTACACGCAAGAGTATTGGGTAACAGTCAACGCCATGATTGTTGATTGGCTCACTAACACTATTGATCCTGAGGTAAAATCTACACTTTCTAAATTTCGTGATGCTCACCGTCTTTAGGATCACTTGTGTACTCGCTTTGCATTGGTAAACGGCCCTAGAATTCATCAAATAAAAACTGAAATTTCTAAGTGTGAGAAATTAAAATCCATGCCTGTTTCGACATATTATGGAAAATTAAACAGTTTATGGGAAGAACTATACAAGCATGAACCTTTAATCTCTTGTAATTGTTGCTCATCTTGTGATGCGGGATCACGTCATGGCTCTCGTCGTGATACTCAAAAATTACATGATTTTTTAATGGAATTACACTTGGATTATGCCCCTTTATGTTCATCAATTTTATCTAGCGATCCTTTACCTACGCTCGATCGTGCCTATCATCTTATTGTACAAGATGAATGAGTTCGTTCGGCCAGTCTCACGCACGAGCCTCCGCCCCCGACTGATGTTCTCGGGTCCGCTGCACAGTCCACGGGAGTGGCTCGTGGCCGTGGTCGTGCGCCCCCTACTTGCTCTCACAGTAACAAACAAGGCCATGCGGCCTCCTCTTCTTGGTCTCTTCATCCTTGCGTTCATTGTCACAAACCCGATCATGCGTCTGATTCTTGTTATGAAGTCATCGGGTATCCGGATTCTTCTTCGCGTGAAAGTTCGGGTCGTGGTTCGGGTCGCGGATCGGGCCGTGGTCGAGGAGGTCGAGGTTCGGCTAAGGCCAACAACGCCACTGCTTCCTCCTCGTCCGCTCCTTTGTCTACTTCCTCTTCGGCTCCTCAGCTCTTTTCGGCTGAACAATGGAAGGCCTTAGCAGGTCTTATTGGTACTGCAAAAATTTCTGATGATCGCCTTAATGGTATGTTCTCTCCTACTGATTGGATTATTGATACAAGGGCTACTCATCATGTTACTGGTGAGAAGTCATGGTTAGTTGATGTTGAGGAAGTTCATGATTGTCCTGTTGGCCTCCCTAATGGCTCTTCTATTACTACTACTCATAAGGGTTCTGTTCGACTTTCGGCACATCTTATTCTCACTAATTAATGTTCTCTTTGTGCCTCAGTTTAGTTGTAACTTATTATATGTCTCTCAGTTATCTACTGACTTACAATGTACTATGCAATTTAACTCATCTATGTGTGCTATACAGGACCGCATGAGGGAGCTGATTGGAACGGGGCTTAGACGGGATGGACTTTATTACTTCTACAAGGATGCTCCTGTGACTCCTGCTTCTCTTCATGCTGTTACTTCAGCTTTTGACCTTTGGCATAGGCGTATGGGGCACCCCTCTGAACGTGTAGTTAAGTTGCTTCCTCCTCTTTGTGGTCATAAGGGTAGTTTACATAAAGGGTGTGAAATTTGTTTCCGTTCTCAACATCCTAGAGACAAGTTTCCTTTAAGTGATAATAGAGCTAGTAGGATTTTCGAGAAAATACATTGTGATTTGTGGGGTGCTTATAGACATGTTTCTTCTTGTGGTGCACGTTATTTTTTTAACTCTTGTTGATGATTATTCCCGTGCTGTTTGAATTTATTTATTGGAAGATAAAACTGAGGTTTTTCGCATGTTTATGGCCTTTGTTGCAATGATTGATCGTCAATTCTCCCAAACCATTAAAATCGTTCAAAGTGACAATGGCACGGAATTTAATTCCCTTCTTGACTATTTCACTGCCACTGGTATTATTTTCCAAACTTCCTGTGTTGCCACACCACAACAGAATGGGAGGGTTGAGCGTAAACACAAACATATTCTTAATGTGGGCAGGGCTCTTCGTTTTCAGGCTCACTTGCCCATTTATTTCTGGAGGGAGAGTGTTCTTGCAGCTGCCCATCTCATAAATCGTACTCCCTCTATTTTGTTAGACAATAAATCTCCCTTTGAAATTCTATATGGTTTTGCTCCTTCTTATGATGCTATTAAAACCTTTGGTTGTCTTTGCTTTGCTAATAATCACAAAACTAAGGGGGACAAGTTTGCAAGCAGGAGTAGAAAATGCATTTTTGTGGGTTATCCGCTTGGTAAAAAGGGTTGGAAATTATTCGATTTAGACACCAAGGAATTTTTTGTTTCTCGTAATGTTAAATTTTTTGAAGAAATGTTCCATTTTGAATCTCCTCAAGATGCCAATATTGACCCTCTTACATTATTTCCTAATACTCATTGCCCATTCATCCTGATTTTGATGAATTTCATTGTCTCTCAAATCCACAAACAATCTACCATCAGCCCACATATTCGACCCACCTCAAATTTCAAGACCACAAAATCATCCAGGCTATTTCTCCCTCTTCCCAAAATTTCGACACCACAAAATCATTCGCCCGGCCCCAATCCTTCTCCTCCCTCGTCCGGCCCAATCCTTCTTCCCTCACCCGACCCCGTGTCTACCTCACCTGGCCCACATTCCCATTCTCTCTCGCCTAAGCCTACGTCGTCCCTGCCAGGCCCAAATTCTCCCTCCTTCTCGCCTGGTCCTTTGTCGCCCCTGCATCAGGCCCACCCGCCTTCTTTTTCTTCCTCTTCTCACACGGGCCCAGCCCCACCTTCTTCTTCTCTTCCTTTGGCCTCTCAGCCCACACGCAGCACTACTTCTCCAATGCCTGATCCAAATTCTACTCTTTCTCCTTACATGGGCCGTGGTAAACGTGAGAAAATTCCCTCTATATTATTAAAAGATTTTTTCACTCATTCTGTGGTAGCTGAAAGTCCATCTCTTCCTGCTTCGTCTCCTTCAGGTACTCCTTATCCTATAGCTCATTATATTTCTGAGAAGTATAGAAAATTTCTTGCTTCTGTTATTTCTCACACTTAACCCAAATCTTTTAAAGAAGCTATGAAGGATGATGGTTGGAAAGCTTCTATGCATGATGAAATTCGTGCTTTAGAAGATAATGGTACCTGGACACTAGAAGAGCTTCCTCCTGGGAAGCGAGCTTTAGGCAGTCAGTGGGTTTATCGCATTAAATGTTTATCTGATGGATCTGTGGAACGTTTGAAATCTCGTCTTGTTGTCCTAGGCAATCATCAGGAGGCAGGTATTGATTAAAATGAAACTTTTGCACCTGTAGCTAAAATGACTACTGTTAGGGCCTTCTTAGCTATTGCTGCCTCCAAAAATTGGGAACTTCATCAGATGGATGTTCACAATGCTTTTCTTCATGGTGATCTTGATGAATAAGTTTATATGAAACTTCCTCCAGGTTTTGAATGTCCTAATCCGAATTTGGTATGTCGATTACGTAAATCTTTGTATGGTTTGAAGCAGGCTCCTCGTTGTTGGTTTGCGAAGTTGGTTTCTGCCTTGAAAGGCTATGGTTTTCTTCAGTCTTACTCTGATTACTCTCTGTTCACTTATACTAGTGGGACTGTGCAACTAAATGTTCTAGTATATGTTAATGATCTTATTATCTCTGGTAATGATTCCGCTGCTCTAACTCTGTTCAAAGCTTATTTGAGTGACTGCTTCAAAATGAAGGATCTTGGTGCCCTGAAATATTTTCTTAGCATTGAAGTAGCTCGCAGTACTTCTGGATTGTTTTTATGTCAGCGCAAGTACACTTTGGATATTTATTCTGAAGCGGGTCTTCTTGGTGCAAAGCCATCTGGCTTTCCTATTGAGCAAAATCATCGCTTAGCGCATGCTTCTGGCGCATTATTGGACGATGCAGCGCCCTACAGGCGCCTAGTTGGCCGCTTGATTTATTTGGCTGTTACTCGCCCTCACTTAGCCTATGCAGTTCATGTTCTCTCTAAGTTTCTGCAGGCCCCTCGTCAGGAACACTGGGATGCCGCACTTCGTGTGGTTCGTTAATTATTTGAAAGGTACCCCTGGACAGGGTATTCTTCTTCGTTCTGATAGTGACTTATCACTGTAGGGATGGTGTGATTCTGATTGGGCAGCTTGTCCTCTCACTCGTAGATCTCTCACAGGTTGGATTGTATTCTTGGGTGCTTCTCCTATTTCTTAGAAGACCAAGAAACAGCATACAGTTTCTCGCTCTTCAGTAGAAGCTGAATATCGTTCCATGGCTGCCATTACTTGTGAGCTGAAGTGGCTAAAGGCCCTTCTTTTGAGTTTGGGTGTGCAACATCCAAAAACTATCCCTTTGTTATGTGATAGTCAGTCTGCGTTGTACTTGGCTCAACATCCAGTTTTTCATGAACGCACAAAGCATATTAAAGTTGATTGTCATTTTGTGCGTGATGCCATCACTGAAGGCCTCATTTCGCCCTCTTTTGTGTCTATTAGGGCACATTGAGCTGATATTTTCACTAAGGCTCTTGGCAAGTCTCAGTTTGATTTTTTGTTGAACAAGTTGGGCATTGTGGAACCCACACATGCTCCAACTTGAGGGAGGGTGTTGGAGATAACATAGGACTCTATTTTGTTATAGATAGATTTTAGTATGTTATAGTTAGATTATAGTTAGGTTTCTTTTCCATATCGGATTCCTAAAACTCTTGTATATATATTGTGATGGCTCAATGAGAAAAGGTTGAGCTTTGTCATTAATAAGATTTTAAATTTCCTTCAAAATGAAGTAGTTGTAGCCTGTAGGCTCATATAATGCTTTTGTACCGTATCGTTGAAGAGCAGGATATATATATATATATAGGACGTGTATATTGAAAAAAAAAAACGTTAAATTGAACTTAAATGGAGAAAACATAGACGTACATTTTCAGCTTCGCTGGGTGCAGAGTGCAAACTGTGTCATTATCTGAAAGATAAAGATAATGGTTGAAGAACTCACCACCACAGACTTGACATGTTGGTGGACCCTTGATGAGCTTTACATATTTCAGTCTATTTTTAGTGAATTTGAGTCATCTATTTCACCTTACTCCTGTAATTTTCATCTGCAACCTTGTTAATTTTTTGAGCACATGCATTTTTTTGTTCGTAACATTAACTCAGTGAGGCATAACTGATCAATATCCTGCCTTCGTTTCCACATCCTTCCTATTGGTTCGAGCACATGCTTTCATCCATTATTCATAAGTAACTTCATCAATATCCTCCCTTCATTTACACCTGTTAACTAGCATGTTGCCTGAAGCAACTAGTATTTGGTCATGGTGGTGGAGTACTAGCAATAAAGCAGACGAAACGTCGAGAAACGTCTTGACCACCTTAATCCCCCTTTTCATCACATTTTGGTTCATTTTCTATGTGAAGAAGCAAGACAGGGAGAAGCCTCCTTCGCCTCCTGGACCGCGTGGCCTGCCTTTAGTCGGATATCTCCCTTTTCTTGGTTCTAATCTCCATCATAGCTTCAAAGAATTGGCCAGTGTATATGGTCCAATCTTCAAACTCCGGCTAGGAGCTAAGGATTGCATTGTAATCACCTCGTCATCTCTAGTCAAAGAGGTGGTTAGGGACCAAGATGTCGTGTTTGCTAACCGAGTATCCATTATTGCTGCAAATACTCTTTTGTTTGGGACATTGGATATTGCCTTCTCCAATTATGGTGTTGAATGGCGTAAAATGAGGAAAATTTTTGCCACTGAGATGATGAGTACTTCTAGCCTTGATGCTAGTTATCATCTCAGGAAGAAGCACGTCAAGAAAATGATAAATGACACTTACAGAAAAGCTGGTCAGCTAATTGATGTAGGTGAATTAGCATTTTTAACTCTAATTGCAACTGTCATGAGCATGATATGGGGGGATACACTGATAGGGGGTGAGAGTTCTGTTATTGATTCCGAATATCGAGCTGTTATAGATGAACAAGTTGAACTTTTAGGGGTACCAAATATATCAGATTTTTTCCCCTTGCTTGCTAGGTTTGATTTACAGGGAATAGAACGCCGAATGAAGATCATCTCAAGAAGGAATGAAGAGATCCTTGATAAAGCTATAGATCATCACAACATTGGAGAAAATGTTCAGTGTAGGGATTTTCTAGGGTATCTCTTGCAGCTCACCAAAAGCGAAGATCCTACAAGATCCCTAACCTTGGCTCAAGTTAAAGCAATGCTCGTGGTACGTGTATTTATCCATTTTCTTGCATGATTCTTCAATTTATAAATTTATATATTTTATCTCTGCTTATGGTATGTTGCATGTATTTATAAACGGATAAAGTATAAATATTTCTCCGAATTTGTTTGATCTAGGACGCTGTGACTGGTGGAACAGATACAACAGTTGCTATGGTTGAATGGGCTATGGCGGAGATACTACAACACCCAGAAATACAGAGGAAAGTTCAAGAAGAACTAACCGAGATCGTGGGATTAGATAATACCGTTGAAGAGGCTCATTTGCGTAGTTTAAAGTGTCTAAATGCAGTTGCAAAGGAGACACTTCGTTTGCACCCACCAGTACCTCTCCTTGCTCCCCATTGTCCAAGTGAGCCTTCTACTATAGGAGGATATAACATACCCAAGGGTGCTCGTGTCTTCCTAAATGTGTACACAATTCATAGAGACCCACAACTTTGGGAAGATCCACTATTGTTTCGACCTGAGCGGTTTTTAAGTGAGTCTGATTCTGCTACGAAAATGGACTACTTAGGCAACGATTTTCGATATCTTCCATTTGAGTCTGGGAGGAGAATATGCCCTGGTATTCCTCTTGCAGAGAGGACATCAATGCTTGTCTTGGCTTCTCTATTGCATGCATTCCAGTGGAAGTTACCAAATGAAACTGTGGATGTTGATTTGTCGGAGAGATTTGGAATTGTTATGAAAAAATCGAAACCTTTGTTTGTTGTACCAAGTCCCAGACTATCCAACTTGGAGCTCTATTCATACGCAGATTAGCAGAAGTTCTTAAGAAACTTCAAGGCCTAGATGTCTGTCCTTTAAATACAAGTTAAAGAAATAAAAGGGAGAGAGTATGAAGAAGAATATGGTGCAATTATGTAATTCTCTAATCAAGTAATTTGATGATTATGTTGTACTAGTTGGATTTATTGCTTGAAGTAAAGTGTCCACATCTTTCAATCTCAGATTATTATGCTAGCAGAGAAATACACTTTGGTTACGAATCTCTAATCTCAATCTGCCTTCTTTTCAATACCAAGTTCGATGGAACATGGTGGCTCAGAACTTCAAAACTCATCGATCTGACGTATACTACCTCCATTTTTTAATAGTTGTACCATATTCCTCTTTGGATTGTTTTGAGTTAATTATAACATTTCATTTTTAAGGAAAGGTTTTAACCCACGTGTCTATGTTTTTTTCTTTTTTTAAGAGAAGGAGCTATTAATAGATAAACATATTGTTTAGTACAGCCCAAAGGTGGTTCAGGATGCCCCACCAAATTAGAATGTCTGAGGTTTTCCGAAACATAAAGTTTATCGTCCTCATAGATACTACTACAAGCCGAGGGATGATTACACAAAATACATAGGGTATTAAGCCCATCTGTCTTCCCCTTCGCGTCTTTAGCAACGCTATCTGCCAACTTATTTGCTCCTCTCTTTTCATGTTGCAAGCTAACGCCTTCTTGATCTTGGAGCAATGCCCTGCATAAGTTTAACATTTCATAATCATTGTTATTTTAGTAATCTCCCTGTGAAATAGCCATGAGTCCATGACAGCCCGAAGGCAATCCGTGGTTAGCAGTACATTCACCCAATTCTTTCTTTTTATCCATTGGAGTGCAAGTAAGAGAGCTTTGACTTATGCTTCGAAAGCAGTATTAGTGAAGGTTGTATATAGAAATCCTTCAACCCATATGGAATTGTGGTCTCTGCACACTACCCCTATGGAAGCTTCTTTGGTAGAAAAAAGGAAAGATGCATCAGTGTTAATTTAATGGTGGCTAGGAGGGGGAGGGTTCCATGAACAATAAGGTGTGGTGAGGTTGTTGGGGGCTTTACCTACTTTAGGTTGGTTCTGGGTGTAGAACCATTAAGTGGCGGCCCAACTTGAAGTTTTAAAAAGGACATCTGATGTTACATTCTTTTTCTTGAAAAGCCAAATATTGCGTCTTAGCCATAAATTCTAAATGATGAACATGAAAAGGACGTTATAGGGGAAGGAGTTTGAAAGCACAAGGTCATTTGTGAGGTTTAGTCTGAGCCAGTTTTTGATGGAAACATCAGGTCTCAGGTCAATTTTTGCCAAGTTCCAAGCTTCTTGAGCGCGGGTGCAGTATCTAAGGACATGGTTCATATCTTCATTCTTCCACAAAAAGGGGGCAAAACATGTCTATGTTTAACTCTTAATTTTCAACATACATTTATAAAACTACTTTAACTATGCTTGTCATTCCTTTGAGTACAACTATTAAAATACGGAGGAAGTATTTCTTTCAATGGTTAAAAGTGCGGCACTGAGTGCTATTGCATGCATTCTCGTATTATGTGAGCATTGTCTCTCCTAGGCGTACTATTGGAAACCGGTATTACAGTCTGGACATATATACCAGAAGATGCGAGGGTCTAATGAGTTGGTTCATTGGGACAAACTCATTTGGAATAGATTGGCTATCCCAAAGCATAGATTGATAAGTTGGTTGGCAATGCATCAAAGACTCAGAACAGCAGACAAACTGGTTCAGTTGGGAGTTGTCGAGTCTGATAGGTGTATGTTGTGTGATAATGGCATTGAAAGTCACAGCCACCTATTCTTTCAATGTAATTATGCTTCGAAATGTTTGCAGATGGTTAAAGGATGGTTAAATTTTCACTCTACACACAATCTGTTTCAGAGGCAGGTATTTTTTCTTCAGAAAAGCAGGAGAACTGGGGTGCATAAAAGAATTCTGGCTGCTGTGTTTACAGGACTGGTTTACTTCTTATGGTGGGCTCGTAATGAAGCTGTGTGGAACCAAGTTGTTTGGAGACCTGAGGTCACCTTCAAAAAACTAAAAGAGCAAGTGCAGATGAGAGTGAAGTTAGTTCTTCCCAAGAAAATCTCACAAAAGGAAAAGATGTGGATAGAAAATGTGTTCTTGTGAATGGGTGTTTGTATAGATTTTTGGTAGCTTTTCTTAGTGTTGAGGGCCAGGGGCCAACCTAGTTGGGCTGCTCTAATTTTGAAAAGTTTTAGGTTGTAAATGTCATTTTTGGTGTTTTATACTAATACTTACTTAGCAAAAAAAAATGTAGTAGATAGAGCATGAGCTATGCTCCAACCCATATTTGACAAAGCACAAAGCTATCCTCCCTCTCTATCTTGTAGTTGTACCCATCTTTTTCTTTTCCTTTTCCTTTTTATTTCTTCCCCTTTTTACTCCTTTTCTTTTACTTCTCCTATTTTTTTAATTTCTTCCCCCTTTTCTTTTACCCTTTTAATATTAGGAGTAGTATAAATACCCTTAAGTTATCTTTTTGAGAGGAAGGTTTTAGTAACAAGTTTTAAGTTTTTATTCACCACTCTTAGTTTTAGAGAGTTTTAGGCCGGGTTTTAGGGAGGATTAACCTCCATAGTTTAAGGTAGAGAGAAAATGTGAGAAAACTAACTGAAAAAGAGATTGGAGATTTTGAAATCCAAAGAGTGACAACTTGTATTGAAGTTCTACAACCAATCAATGATCATTTTCTTACTCTCTCTCTCCTCTTTTATTGCTTTATTTTAATTGTTTTTCTTAGATTAGTTGTTCATGATTAGTTTAATTTTTTTTATTTTGTTTAGTTTAATGTCAGATTAATGTTTAGTATCATGTTATTAGTTGGTAATTTCTCTAAATTTCTCATTTTTTTGTTTATGGAGTAGTTAGTGAGTTAGGGTTTGGATGAAAACTCAACCATGCATGATTGAAATAGGCATTTGAGATTAGATTTAAAGATTTGTGTGATTAAATTATTATTTGTTTAGCTTTTCTAATCTATGTTGCATTTTCTTTGATCTCTTGAATGTTGTATTAGATTGGAGTAGATTGATTTAGGTTGGCATGAGAGTGTGACCTATTGATTTCTATTATTGACTTGGATTACTTTAAACTTTAATTTGAGATATGTTAGTAATGGATGAGAGTCCTTATTTGATGTCTTTGAGAATTTCTCCACCTATGAAAGTAGGATGGGAGTTGTGTGTTGGGTCAATAGTTATAATTCATGTGGTGTTCATGCATTATCTCTATGTCTGATATTCTTATGCTTATTTCATAATTAGTTGGTGTTTAACCCCATCTCCTAATTATAGTTATCTTTGATATTTAGCTTACTTTGGTAGTTCTTAGTTGGTTATTCACAATTTCCGATTTGATTGCGGCCTAGCTTATTGTTTTATCGATACATTTCGGTGTTCCATAGTCCTTGTGGGAGAATGACCCTTGCTTACCACTATACTTAGGTTAGTGGTTTAGTTAGGTTTTGTTTGACTTTAGGAGATTAGTAACGACCTAGTTTTCCTTATGTTAGGTAATTGAATTCATTTTCTTGTCAAGTTGTCTTTTACTTTTTCTACAAATTCTTTGCTTTTTTTTTTTTTTTTCTTATGTAGTGCTTCATAATCAATTTCCATTCATAAACATTCCTGTGCGGTTGTCATTTTTAGTAGTGTTATTGAATGTGATTGATGAAACTTGGGACTTGTGACAAAAACTAAATGTTGATAGTTTCAATTGCTGAACTAACTATCACTTGGTAGATACTACGGTAGAGTTAAATGGCTGAAATTCTACAAGTATGAGCTTCAGGAGTTCAGGTATAGATCTTGGGTAATGCTATTTGTTGAAAATTGTTGTCTATATGTTTTTCTCACAGATTGAAGTCTGATATCTTTTTAGTATGAATGGTTCTAAGGTTGTAGTTGAAACTATAAATTCTTGGAAATTTGAAAGCGGGATTATGTGTGTGCATTGGGGTTGTAGTAATTGATGGTGTATGGAAAAGTAAAACTTGCATATTTGTGCTATAGTTTGTCAATTATAATGATTGACAAATAGTTGGTGAATGGTAAGATTAAAGGAGAGGCTGCCTATAATTTTTTGAGTATAATTACTAAAGGGAGTAACACTTGCATGTACAATTAGGGATTCTTTCTGTTATTAATTAATTATACTATGTTGTATGTTGCACTAAAGTGGGCTTTTATGTTGCATATAGTTGTTGAGGACGGGAAATGTTGATAAGAATTTAACCAACTAATTCATATTAACTAACTAATTCAGAGTTAGGTCCATCTGAAGTTTTTATGTATTCTGAGCTGATAGTTGAAGTGACTTAATGTGCTAGAATGTTTCCCTTGACTGAATTAGAAAGAACTTAAACTCTACTTATAATAGTGAAAAATGTGTTAACCTTTGCATGAGAATCACAATCTTTTTTAGAAATAAACTTGAGAAAGACAATACAGTTTTAAATTAACTAGAATTCTAAGAATCTTCCAAGGGAATTGGAGACCGGAAGTTGTTTATCCATTTTGTTAGAAATAACGTTTAATTCCTACATTTGTTACATGGATCTAAGCTAGTAGTAGCCCTTATTTAAACCAAGGAAATATTCTACATAAGTAGAATGTCATGTTCTCCTCCATGACGTAATAAGTTTTTCTACTAATGGTTGTGATCAGTTGTATGGTAAACAGTTTCCTCTCCTTTCCTTCCTTCCTTTATCTAGAAAGATGTTGGGCTGGACTGACTATATATATTTCGGGTATGATGCTAATTGGTGTACTTCTCAACTGTTTCTAGATCAGCATCACATTTCACACAGTATACAAGTTTGATAATTGATCCCAAATTTTTGCACTCAACCTTCTTAGGAACTCCCCTCAATTGTTTATACATATGTTTAATGGAGAAAAGTCCTGAGTCAGGATATATAGACCTCTTGTAGCTGTCTAAATTGTTTCAAGGCCTCAAAAGATTTCCGTACTGATTCTGACTTAGCTTGCTGATTCTGCCTCCTTATAAAGTTGTAGAACACAACAACCTCCATCTCTCACTCAATTTACTCAGTTTCTCTTTCTTGTGTAATGTCATATATAGACATTCTATTTTTCTGCAGTAATGCATACTGATTATCTTTTTTGTTTTTCTATTTTCATTATGGTTCCTAACTTTTGCTGTCTAATACAGTTTTGAGGACATCATGAATATCATGCTATATATACTGACAATCAGACATGTGCAATGTGGCAGTGCAGGTGTATGAAGGATCTTATAATAGAAGTATTCATGGATCTTTATCCCTAGGGTTGCCGCATGTCTAAACTGTTTCTGCTCCGTGTGTGTCCTGTGCTTGTCTATGGTGCTGATTAGGCTGCGGTCCTTTCTTTTGTGTTTGTAATTACTATCAATTATTAATGGATAGTAAATCTAGTTGTTTTAGCTATCAAAGTTTGTATTAGGTTGTAATCTATCTTTATTTGATTCAATAAATCTCTATTTAACGGAAAAAAGTTCCTATTATACACTTTCTTGCCTCTTTTATGAATTTACATATTCACCCCTCAAATAAACCCTCCATCAATCAATCAAGATACGGTAATATCAAAAACTTGCCAAAAAAATGTTCAATCAATTAAAATTCACATCCCAATCAACTAAAAAAATTCATAATAAAAAACTTACTACAAATTAATACTAGAGACAATAACAAAAAGATACACCATACTCATACAGAGCTTCACGGCATACAAAATCAATTACAAACTCAAACAACTTTTTACAACATACAAAATCAATTACAATCACAAACTCAAATATCTCTATTATATAAAGGAGGGAATAAGGGGGGAGCTACGGTGTTCCTCTAGAAAATTACTTTACTACCCTCATTAATAAATTAACTTCTTTGTATAAAAAAAGAGAAAAACAAAAAAAATCAAACTCAAATATAGGATGAAAAAATTAACAAAAATGTTGAACACAATCATATAATAACTTAGTCACCATAAATGAAACCAATTATCTACAAGTATTAATGCCTTCATACCGACAAAGTAAATATGAAAATTATATTTTATCAATTAATACATAATCAAGCATTCCGTATTACATGAAAACTAAGAAGTAGTGTGCTTAATTCAAAAATCAACTAAAATTATAAAATAAGAAATCGTATGTAAATTCAATAATTTTTTTTTTGTTCACCGAATTTAACTTTAAAAAGTATATATAAAAAAAAAGACTAGCGAGAGACTTAAGTGATAGAGACTATATCAATCAAATTTTGCAATAAAAAAAAATAATACTTCGTATGTCAAATATTCAAATTTTACTCTTATTTATGCCAAAATAACTCGAATCTTTGTCTTGAAACAAATCCAAACAAAGCACGCATCGCGTGCATAAATTACTAGTCTATTATATAAGCCAAGGGGGAGCTATGGTGTCCCCCTTTGAAAAAACTTATATACCCTTAATCTCACAAAAAATAATAAAGAAAAGATTTTCTTAATTCCTTCCTCATTTACAAATATAGGTATAAGGAAAGTTCTACATTACCAAACAGAAATACATAAAAATGTATAAAAAAAAACTCACAATTGAAAATATAATTGATGACTAAATCAATGTTCAAACAATTATAAAAGCAAAGATTTACAGATATTCTTACTATCTAAACTCTCGGTTGCAATAACAATTTAAAATAACATGTATTAACAAACCATAAAAGAATTAAGAAACTTTGAGAATATTCATTTTTTTATTTTTTGGGGCTCACAATCAGTTGGGATAATAAATAATTAAATAGATAAACATACATCATCATATAATATCAATTTATAATTTATTTTTTTATTGAAGCACTACTCACCATAGTAGGCCTAAAAATCTCAATTACCCAGTAAAATTAAACTGAACTACTACTCATAAAATACGCCTATAAAATATATGTATTCTTAAATAAATAAAAAACATAACCTAGATCATCGTTTAAAAGGAGAGTTGTTGAATTATCTACCAAATACAAGATAACATACCCTACCTAGACATAGTCCTTTCTAGAAAACATTAATCTTTACACTAGAGCAATGCAAATTAAAAAAAAAATCATAACGTTCATCAATATTCACCATAAATATTAGACTCTTAAGTTAGTTTTTTAACACTTTTTTATGTTACTATTAATATTAATATACTGTCGCACGCATCGCGTGCATATAGTGCTAGTCTATTATATAAGTGAAGAGAGGAGGTATGGTGTCCCCCAATTAAATGATTATATTACCCTTACTTTTTTAATTACATCAATTTTGTTTAAATTTTTAAAATAATAATGGGTAATCAATCCACCAAAATATTTGCCATTTTCAAAAAATACAATAATTAGAATAACTTAAAATTGTAGGTTAAAAACAAGGAAAGACTAAAGAAGTTTACAAAAAAAACAAAGATAACAAATTCATTTAAGAATAAAAATCTTCCATCAAAAGGAAAAATTGCCAAAATAAAAAAATCAGCAAAATACTTCCACAACATTATAGTCAGGAAAAATTGCCAAAATGATCATTTTAATGGCTTTATATAATTTCAATTTGTGTAAGTCGATTACATAGAGGATAATAAGGTCCGATCAAGAACTTATCTGAATTTTTTTTTGCTAAAAATAACTTCTAATAAGTTGAACAAAACATAGCCTTTATTGAAAAATTTGTCAACTTAAACTATTACAATGAGTTGTCGCTGCATGTCTCGCGTGCATGTAAAAGTAGCTACTCGACATTACGAAATATCACAATGAAAAAACTATCGTCGCACGCATCGCGTGCTTAGAAAGCTAGTATATATAAAAGGAACCAAAGAGAGCAATAAAATTGGACATTGCCCTCTTTGTTATGTAGTATATGTTCTTAAGACATATGTTGCCCTCTTTGCTTTATATTAAAGAGTAAAAAAACTAATATGAACCCGGTGCACACTAACTTAGTGTGCACCTTATCCATCTCACGTGAGTTTTAATGATTACAACTTTCCGTTGTTGCCGCGTTCAGTCTTCCGCTCTTTTCTCTCTCCTGATAACTTATCTATTCTCTGATAACTTTACTCTCCTGATAGTGTATTTTTGAAATAATATAGTGTATTTTGAAATGATATAGTGTATTTTAAAATGATAGTGTTTTGCTGAGTTTTCTGGCATGATAGTGTTGCATATTATAGTGTATATCGACATGATATAATTTATTTTGAAATGATATAGTGTATTTTGACATGATAGTGTTTTGCTGTGTTTTTTGACATGATAGTGTTGCATGATATAGTGTGTTTTGACATGATATAATGTATTTTGAAATGTTATAGTGTAGTTTATTTGTATATTACACAAAATTATCATAATTGATCGTTATAGTGTTTGACATGATAGTGTATTTTGACATGATATAGTGTATTTTAAAATGATATAGTGTATGTTTGTTTTGAACAACTTTTTTTGTTTAAATTTTAGGGCGAGAGAATCTTATTGAAGAGTGAGAAAATCGCACGGATTTTGGAAAGCGGGAGTGACTAGTTTGTAGTGGGCACGTGTCTAGGCCTGGTCCACACTATTTTTAATGTGAACTGGGTCTACCCAAGACGAATTGATTAAAGAGGCAATTTTGTTGCCATAGTTGTACGTAAAACAAAAAAAAAGGCAACGAAGGTTGCCCTATTTGCATAGCTAAGAGAGCAAAAACAATTGACATATTTGGTAAAATCAAATAGGGCAAATCTAAGTTGCCTTCCTTAAATTTTACTAAGAGGGCAAATTTTACACTTTTGCCCTTCAAGGCTATACAACGTTCCTACTATGGCAAAGGTAAGGGCAAAGAATTTTTGTCCTTTTAAACAAATAGGGCAATTTTTGGATGTAAGAGGGCAATTTCACTTGTCCTCTTTTATCTTATATGTTGTAGTGATTGAAGATACTAATAGGTAAAGGTGTCCGTTAAGAGGTGTGAAACTTTGCATGTTGCAATTAATATGAAAGGGAGAAAGTATATCAATTTTGCAAAAAGAAAAAAAAAGAAGTTTAAATAGTACTACATTTGAACCAATATCCACATATTACGTTTTACTAAAGCGTAGAGTATTATACAATAAGGACTTCAAATCTTTTTTATCATTAAGCTAAGACCTTACATTTAAAAGTTTATCGTTAATGACCATATTGAATGGAAGTTAGAACAGCGTTAAAAAAGATGGAACAAAAGTCATATTTTTCTTACAAATTAGTAGGTACACACGTCCGTATGGTGAGGAAGGTGCGCACAATGAACACCAAGCACTAGGTTATGAACATAAAAACCAATACCAATGAACATATACTAACAGAGATGTACATATGTTCATCTCTGGCAAAGAACGGTGATAGCCTAGTGGCGTAAGCATCACCTCCGATCCCGCAGATCCCGGGATCGAGTCTCACCCCTTGCAAGGAGGGATCCCCAATTTCCCCTTCCTCGCAAGGGACTTCATCTTACCTTAAAAATATATATATATATATATATATATATATATATATATATATATATATATATATATATATATATATATATATATATATATATATATATATATATATATATATATATATATATGTTCATGCTTGTTATAAATGTACGTATACGCGTTCATTCGATTTATTATTCATGTACATTCACCTTCCTCACCATACCGGACGTGCACCATCTACGGATTTTATTTTTCCTCTTAAATTAAAATATAGCTATGTAAAGGAAAGGGGATGAATGTAATGGAGGGAACCTACAAAACTTTGCCTTACCCCCATCAAAATTTTACTACTCACCATAACTGATAATACAACATCTTGAAGACTTCTTATAGATGAATACCCATGAATCCAATCTCTTGGCTTCAAATAAAAAGGTATTCTTTTTATTAATTCTCATCTCTTTAGTTTCAATTTCTTTTGTTTGGTAAATTTGTTGAAAATCTCAATACACGGACATATATGAGTAACACGTCCCGACTATTTCCTCTTTTTTTTTTTTCACCCATATAGTCCACTTTTTATATAATAGCTTACCTTAAAATTTCTTTCTACACATTTTTAGTCTCTCTCTCACTTTACCATTTCTGTCTCACTTTTGAATTTCCTCATTGGTTCTCCCCCAAAGGACTTCCTTTTTGGTTCTCTCCAGAGTGAAGTGAGTAAATTAAAAAAAAGTTTTTCTACGTTATACTCTTGTGTTTCTTCAATTTCTACGTTGTACCCCAACCTTTTAAAAATCCCACACGGTACCCTCAAGGTTACCTTATTTAATGCACGATGCCTCTACAACTGATTAATTGTCATTAATTTCGTTTAATTTTTTTGATTTATCGGAACTAATTTAACTTATACATAGATTAATGCTTGAATGGAATATTTACAAATTAGATTAGTTCCACTAGATTTTCAAAAGTAAACGAAATTAATGGCATATAATAAGTGGTAAGGCCATTGTGCATTAAAAAGAGTAAGTTTGAGGGTACCTTGTGGAATTTTTAAAAGGTTAGGGTATAATGTAGAAAAAAAATATAAATTTATAAAAAAAAGTCATGAGAGAGAAAGTTAGAGAGAGACTCCAGCACCAAGTTCTCAAACACCCGAAAACATAGGAACCCTAGCCAAAGTTATCCAAAAATTCCCCAATTAAATTTTGTGAGTTCTGTTTCCATCCAAAATGTCAAAGCCTTCTTGAATTTTTCCATCATCTGTCTCATATCAGTAAATGGAACCCAGTTTCCAAATTTGTTTGTAATTCAGCACAAAAGTTTCCCTCAATTTGTTAACCAAATTTCTCGAAAAAAATTCTCAGATTCTCGTACGAAATTCTCAGTTGCGAGAGTAATTTGTCTCAGCTACTGGATGTTATACAGATAATTTCATCTGTTTCTTATGTAGGAATTTCATTCCATTCTTTAGTTTGGATTAAAGGGTTCTTGTTTCTTCCATTCAAGTTTAAATTAGGCTTCCTGGTTAGGGTTTGTAGGGTGTGTGCTTTCATTTTCATCTGTGGGCTTCGTGGTACTGTTCAAATGTCGACTTTATTTCTTCGCTTTCCATTAAAGGTGTTCTGCTTCATGGTGTTGCTGCACCGTTATTCTCAGAGTTCATTTTTGAAGACTTTGCTATGTTTCAGTTTTGGGAGTTCAAAATTTATATATGGGGGGTGATTATGTGTTCAACTAATCATTACTCCCTGTTGGATTACTTTTCAAGCAACTTTACAAGTCTAAGCAGAAGCAGTGGATGCTGTGGCTCTCATTCCATCCATTATTTTGCATTTATTGCAAGCAGAAAGTTGGTAAGGAAATTTTATAATTTTTTGTTGTTAGATATGATATTAAAAGTAGAATTCTTGTTAGAAACTGACGAAATAATCACCTTTATTCCATCTAATATAATTCCTTCGATGTTAATTTTGAGGTTGGAAAGTCCTATTAGTTGTGAAATATTCATGATATTGGATGCTTGGAAGGAAATCGTATTCCTTATAAGGTGTATCCTTATTGATTCTTCTTGGTTGATTAAGTATATTGGCATCATCCTTCTGAGGACTTGGTTAATGATTTACTTTCTACATATGCTTGTTTTAGCTATCAGTTTTAGCCCTTTAAAATTGCCAACTTCTGATGTTGGAGTGGCTATCCATGTAATGGATAACACATCGAAATCCAGTCTAGACCTCAGAAGTTATTGGATTGGATGTTGTTGGTTGTATTGCAAAGCTTTGTTTTTCTATAAAAACTCCGATTTAGGCTACAGAAGCTATTGGATTGGAGATGTTTTAAGTCCATTCTTCAGCTCTCTTTGCCATATTATCAAGCTATTGTGCCTACAGCAGGATTCCCTTATAACCTTTATCATAATTTTTAGGACGTTGAAGTTCCTCCGTCTTAATTTCTTAAGAAAATATCTCCTAGTGCATACTTCTTGTAAGTGTCGTTGTACTATTATAATGGTTGTTATTCACTCTAGTTTATACATTGTTACAATAAAGTCTAATGTTTTTCTCAGACACTTTTGCTTGGGAAAAATAATATTGGCATTTCCAGAGTTCTCTCGTGTAAGCCAGGTAATTTTTCAGAAGTTCTTTCTTATAATTAAGAGAGATCGAAGAGTTTTCTTCGGTAACCCGGATAATTCTAATCTAGGCTCAAGTAGTCTCTGTAATAAAGATATTCATCTGGCTCTGTTTTCGCCTACTAATGGTTATGTCTTGAAAATGGTCCTCACATCAGCAAAGATCAGTTATTATTGTCAAATAATGATTGGTTTATCTGATTATGAAAATAGATGGATTATGAGTTATGACCTTTTATTCTCTTGTTTGATCAATTGGATATTCAGGTTGCAAGTTAGAAATTTGTTTATTAGTTATTATTGGATTCTATATCAGAAGATCAATTGGAGTTTTTATAAGTTAAATAACCTCACAAGTCTAAAGAGTACTTTTGTACTCTGGTCGTGAATGTATGTGGAATAAGGTTTTTATAATCTCTCTTAAGATGAATAGTAGCCAACTATTCACCCTTTTATGATTAAATAATGGCTATTGCATGTTGGAATATTCGTGGCAGTGCTCGAAAGAACGCTTTGGTAGAAACTCGGGATTTTTGTCTGCATAACAATGTTAGAATTTTGATGCTTTGTGAAGTTAAATCACAATCCCCCCCCTCCCAAGCTATGATTAATCAATGTGGTTTCCACGCTTTTGACTTTATTCCAACTTTAGGCTATTCTGGTGGATTATGGTTAATGTGGAAAACTTGTAGTATCCAACCATTCAATCTCTCTATTATATATAAAGCTGCCAGATTTATATCTTGTTTGATTCATATTGCAAGCTCTAATATTAGCTATATTGCCATTTTCATTTATGCACCTGCTAAGAAAGAATTCAAGGAAGAATTTTGGTCTGAACTCATTGCTTATGCCCTTTCTCTTCAACTCCCTTATGTAATATTAGGGGATTTTAATGAAATTTCAAACTCAAATGATAAAAAAAGGGGTGCTACTGTATCCGCTTCTAGATTCATTACCATGAATAATATTTTGAGTAGTCTCCCTTGTGTAGAGCTGCCATTTTCAGGCCTTGGGCTCACATGGAGAAAAAAAAAATCGGGTGATAACAACATTCATGAAAGACTTGATAGAGGTCTAGCATCAACTTTGTGGATTTCTTTATTCCCACAGGCTAGACTAATTCACCATGTCTTCACTTCGTCAGACCATTGTCAAATTGTCCTTAATTATCTCCCTTCTAATAATTTAAAGGCTCCTCCGTTTCGATTTGAAAAAATGTGGTGCCTTAGAAAAGATTATGACACCCTTGTAAAGAAAACTTGGTGCACCTATTTTGATGGTTCACATATGTTTAGACTAGTTAAAAAGTGTAAGTTATTAAAAGATAAGTCCAAGAATTGGAACAAATCTCAATTTTGGCAACATTTTTCGCCAATTAAGGAAAGTTGACGAACGTTTGCAGGAGATACAATCTTCCCTCCTAGCCGATCCTTCTAATCTTACCTATCAAACTAAACAAGATTTGTTTCTTAAAAAACATTCCAATTTATTAACTTTTAGCAATGAATTTTGGAAACAGAAGAGTAAAACTGACTATCTTCTTTTGGGAGATTCTAACTCATCTTACTATCATACTCATGCGTCCATTAGACGTAATAGGAATCAAATTAAAGAAATAGTTTCTTCAACAGGTGAAGTAATCATCAAGCCTGATGCTATCTCTAAAGAATTAACTAATGCTTTCAAAGCTAGATTCTCCTATGATAGTTCAGTTTATTTTGATCCTGATTATGATTTTTCTCTTTTGGATAACATCATCTCTGAAGAAAATAATGTTTTCCTAACTTCGACAGTCTCTAGAGACGAAATTAAAGCTGCTGCTTTTGATCTAGCTCCTGATAAATCCCCAGGGCCAGATGGTTTTCCCCCGTTCTTTTTTCAAAAATACTGGACCCTAGTAGGTAATAGTGTAATAAGAGCAGTTCAAGCCTTTTTCCACTCTGGAAAAATCCTTAAAGAAATAAATCATACTTTTTTGGCCCTAATTCCTAAAATTGATAATCCTTCCTCTGCCAACCACTTCCGACCCATTAGTCTGTGTTCAACCATTTATAAAATAATCTCAAAAATCATCACTAATAGATTAAAGGAAGTCATGGGTCAGATTATCCATCCCATTCAAGGTGCTTTCATTCCTGATAGGTTAATTCAGGATAATATTCTTATTGCCCATGAAATCTTTCAATCTTTTGAAACCAAATCAGGTTCTAATGGTTGGATAGCTATTAAACTGGATATGGAGAAAGCTTATGATAGATTAGAGTGGAATTATATCTTTTCCACTCTTGATAAATTAGGTTTTTGTCCGGAATGGATAGGTTGGATTAAGGAATGTGTTTCTTCTTCATCCTTTTCTGTCCTAGTAAATGGGATTCCAGGTGATAAATTCTCCTCTTCTAGAGGGATTAGACAAGGTGACCCTCTGTTTCCTTATTTATTTATTTTGTGTGCTGAGCTTCTCGCTAGATTACTTTCTTCAGCTGCTTCAGGCCCTACTAAACCAATTGGAGTTCCCATTGGTAAAACAGGTATGCGAATTCCTTTTCTTACCTTTGCAGATGACACAATGATTTTTGCTAAAGCCACTAATTATAGCTGTCTGATCATCCGTCAAATTCTGAATAAGTATTGTTTGATGTCTGGTCAACTAGTTAATTATCATAAATCTGTTTTCCAATGTACTGCTAATATCTCAGAGGCAGAAAAATGTGATTTTGCCTCTATCCTTCAAATGCAGGAAAGTAATGATTTAGGGGACTATTTGGGTTGCCCTATTATTCATTCTAAGGTGACTAAAGAAACCTTTAGCTCTGTGGTAAGTAAAACGACTAGCCAACTCCCTAAATGGAAAGCCAATGCTCTTTCCCAAGCAGGTAGATCAGTTCTTCTCCAATCAAATCTTGCTGCTAAGGCTAGTTATCAAATGCAAAGTTTTCTATTGCCTAAATCTATTCTGGTGAATCTAGATAGAACATATAGAAATTTCTTTTGGAATAAGGAAACCACTAATAAATCCCCTAACCTTATTGGTTGGGATCGAATTTGCAAACCAAAATCGGCGGGTGGATTAGGTTTTCGTAAAGCTGAAGCTAACAACCAAGCTCTTCAAATGAAGCTCTTGTGGAGGATTGTTAAAAATGATAATAATTTGTGGGTCAAATTAGTTCGAAAAAGGTACATAAAAAATAATAGTATTTTTTCTGTTAAAGCTTCTAAATCGGCTTCTTGACAATGGCGTAACCTCCTAAGTTTACGTGATATTTTTAAAAAAGGTTTACGTTGGCAGATTGGTGATGGTAAAAGTATTAACTTCTGGATGGATAATTGGGTTTTCCAATATTCTCTAAAATCTATCATTACTCCTATCCCTGGTTCTGAAAATCTGACTGTCAATAGATGTATTCTGCCTTCTGGGCAATGGGCAATGGGACTCTCAGATGCTTCTTTCCTTGGTTCCCCCTCACATTGTTTCGCAGATTTGTTCTATTTATATCCCCTCTGAGTCCCAACCAGATAATCTCATCTGGGGCCTTACGGCTGATGGTGAGTACTCGGTTAAAAGTGGTGCTCTTCTTGCTCAAGGGATTCTTCCCTCCTTTTTAGAAAAAGTTGAATATAATTGGATTTGGAAGCTTAATATTCCTCCAAAAATTAAAAACTTTCTTTGGAAAGCTTGTAATGATGGTATCCCGTCTAAATTGCGTCTTGAGAAAAGTCATATTTTTTTTGCGCAACAATGCGTGTTCTGTAATAATGCTGGTGAATCTATAGGCCATCTTTGTTTTGCCTGCCCTTTTACTTTGATATCTTTTCCCATCTTAAGGCCTCGTTTGATTAGCCAAGCCCCCCTTCTTGTTTAGCAAATATAGATCTTACTTCTTTCCGTTCTGTTTTGGAAGCTTGTCTCTCGCTGTCGTCTAAATCAGAAATTTTGCATTTTTCCTTTGTTTGGTGGTTTGTGTGGTTTTTCAGGAATAAGCTTGTTTTTAATGATGAAGTGGTTTCCTCCAGGAAGGCAAGTGTTATTATTAGTAATTTTGCTTCCTCGTGGTCCAAAGCTATTACTTCGGAAGAAATGGGCTCTAAGCCTAATCTAGCTGCAAAAACCAAGAGTAATAAACCTCGCACAGGTCCTGGTTCGGATTGGTCCCCCCCTGCTCATGGCTTCTGCAAACTTAATTTTGATGGCTCCAAATTAAATAATGGTAATGTTGCGCTGGGCTTTGTAATCCGGGACTCTTCAGGTGATGCTCTTATAGCTGGAGCCCGTTCACTTGGTCCTAACATTTCCATCCTGCAAGCTGAAGCTTGGGGTCTCAAGGAAGGAATTGTTGCGGCTTTGTCGCTTAAAGATTCTAAGCTAGAGATTGAAGGCGATAATCTCGCTGTTATTAATGCTGTTAGGAATATCTGGAAAGTCCCTTGGGAAATTAATAATATCATTTTAGATGTCAATGCTAATTTGCTTAAATTTGACATTTTTCAGGTTCAACATTGCTTTCGGGAAGCAAACAAGACAGCGGACTTAATGGCGTATCGTGGCCCGTGGGCACTCTCTCTCGGATCTCGTCTATAATTATCCTCCTTATGATATTGATTTTTCTCTTTTCGTCCGCAAGGATGTTTTAGGTTGGTCTTTTTGATTGAAGGGTCTTCCTAAGTTTTCTCTCCTTATCAAAAAAAAAAAAAAAGGGTACAATGTAGAAATTGAAAAAATACAAGGTATACCATAGAAAAAGCCAAAAAGTTTTCTACTTTATACCCTTGTATCTCTCCAATTTCTACGTTGTACTCCGACCTTTTTAAAATTCCACATGGTAGCCTCAAACTTACCTTTTTTCATGTACAATGCCCTTACTGCTAATTATACGTCATTAACTCATATTATTTTTTATAATCTAGGGGAACGAATCTAATTTGTAAATATGCCTCAAAGAGTTAAACTATGTATAAGTTAAATTAGTTCCGCTAAATTAAAAAATAAACGAAATTACTAATGTATAAATAGCAGTAGGAGTATTGTGCATAAAAAAAATTAAGTTAAAAGGTATTGTATAGCATTTAAAAAAAGTTGCGTACAACGTATAAACTAAAAAAACTCAAGGGTATAACGTAGAAAAACCAAAAAAAAAAAAAGACAAGGTAGTAGTTAACTCCAGAAAAGGTAATATGTATGTGGACATTGGTTCAAATGCGGTATTATTACCATACATCTAGAAGTTGTAGGCTCATTATTTCCTTCAAAAATCAAAATAAAGTAGTAGTACTTTTGTGCCGTAACCTTGAAGAGCAGGATATATGTCGTGTATATTGAAAAAAAAACCGTTCATTGATTGAACCTAAATGGAAAAATATAGACGTAAAATTTCAGGAACTTAAATAGAGAAATATAGACGTACACGGTACATTTTCAGCTTCGTTGGCTGCAGATGCAAACTGTGTCATTTTCTGAAAGATAAAGATAATGGTTGAAGAACTCACCACCACACTTGAGATGTTGGTGGACCCTTACATATTTCAGTCTGTTTTTAGTGAATTTAAGTCGTTTATTTCACGTTAGTCCTGTAATATTCATCTGCAACCTTGTTAATTTTTTGAGCACATGCATATTTTTGTTCATAATATTAACTCAGTGAGGCCTAGCTAAATATCCTGCCTTCATTTCCACAACCTTCCTATTGTTTTGAGCACATGCTTTCATCCATTATTCATAACTAACTTCATTTCATCAATATCCGCCCTTCATTTCTACCTGTTAACTAATAACTAGCATGTTGCCTGAAGCAACTAGTATTATTTGGTCATGGTGGTGGAGTACTAGCAATAAAGCGGACGAAACTTTGAGAAACGTCTTGACCATCTTAATCCCCCTTTTCATCACATTTTGGTTCATTTTCTATGTGAAGAAGCAAGACAGGGAGAAGCCTCCTTTGCCTCCTGGACCGCGTGGCCTGCCTTTAGTCGGATATCTCCCTTTTCTGGGTTCTAATCTCCATCATAGCTTCAAAAAATTGGCCAGTGTATATGGTCCAATCTTCAAACTCCGGCTAGGAACTAAAGATTGCATTGTAATCACCTCACCATCTCTAGTCAAAGAGGTGGTTAGGGACCAAGATGTCGTGTTTGCTAACCGAGTATCCAATATTGCTGCAAATACTCTTTTGTTTGGGACATTGGATATTGCCTTCTCCAATTATGGTGTTGAATGGCGTAAAATGAGGAAAATTTTTGCCACTGAGATGATGAGTACTTCTAGCCTTGATGCTAGTTATCATCTCAGGAAGAAGCACGTCAAGAAAATGATAAATGATACTTACAAAAAAGCTGGTCAGCTAATTGATGTAGGTGAATTAGCATTTTTAACTCTAATTGCAACTGTCATGAGCATGATATGGGGGGATACACTGATAGGGGGTGAGAGTTCTGTTATTGATTCCGAATATCGAGCTGTTATAGATGAACAAGTTGAACTTTTAGGTGTACCAAATATATCAGATTTTTTCCCCTTGCTTGCTAGGTTTGATTTACAGGGAATAGAACGCCGAATGAAGATCATCTCAAGACGGAATGAAGAGATCCTTGATAAAGCTATAAATCATCACAACATTGGGGAAAATGTTCAGTGTAGGGAATTAGGGATTTTCTAGGGTATCTCTGGCAGCTTACCAAAAGCGAAGATCCTACAAGATCCCTAACCTTGGCTCAAGTTAAAGCAATGCTCGTGGTACGTGTATTTATCCATTTTCTTGCATGATTCTTCAATTTATAAATTTATATATTTTATCTCCGCTTATGGTATGTTGCATGTATTTATAAACGGATGAAGTATATACTTATCTCCGAATTTGATTGATCTTAGGACGCTGTGATTGGTGGAACAGATACAACAGTTGCTATGATCGAATGGGCTATGGCGGAGATACTACAACACCCAGAAATACAGAGGAAAGTTCAAGAAGAACTAACCGAGATCGTGGGATTAGATAATACCATTGAAGAGGCTCATTTGCCTAGCTTAAAGTATCTAAATGCAGTTGCGAAGGAAACACTTCGTTTGCACCCACCAGTACCTCTCCTTGCTCCCCATTGTCCAAGTGAGCCTTCTACTATAGGAGGATATAGCATACCCAAGGGTGCTCGTGTCTTCCTAAATGTGTACACAATTCATAGAGACCCACAACTTTGGGAAGATCCACTATTGTTTCGACCTGAGCGGTTTTTAAGTGCGTCTGATGCTGCTACGAAAATGGACTACTTGGGCAACGATTTTCGATATCTTCCATTTGGGTCTGGGAGGAGAATATGCCTGGTATTCCTCTTGCAGAGAGGACATCAATGCTTGTCTTGGCTTCTCTATTGCATGCATTCCAGTGGAAGTTACCAAATGAAACTGTGGATGTTGATTTGTCGGAGAGATTTGGAATTGTTATGAAAAAATCGAAACCTTTGTTTGTTGTACCAAGTCCCAGATTATCCAACTTGGAGCTCTATTCATACGCAGATTAGCAGAAGTTCTTAAGAAACTTCAAGGCCTAGATGTCTGTCCTTTAAATACAAGTTAAAGAAATAAAAGGGAGAGAGTATGAAGAAGAATATGGTGCAATTATGTAATTCTCTAATCAAGTAATTTGATGATTATGTTGTACTAGTTGGATTTATTGCTTGAAGTAAAGTGTCCACATCTTTCAATCTCAGATTATTATGCTAGCAGAGAAATACACTTTGGTTACGAATCTCTAATCTCAATCTGCCTTCTTTTCAATACCAAGTTCGATGGAACATGGTGGCTCAGAACT
This sequence comes from Beta corolliflora, assembly GCA_947648045.1. Taxonomy (NCBI): domain Eukaryota; kingdom Viridiplantae; phylum Streptophyta; class Magnoliopsida; order Caryophyllales; family Amaranthaceae; genus Beta; species Beta corolliflora. The sequence goes on from CANSZD010003850.1 coordinate 122,513, forward strand.
TCAAAACTCATCGATCTGACGTATACTACCTCCATTTTTTTTAATAGTTGTACCATATTCCTCTTTGGATTGTTTTGAGTTAATTATAACATTTCATTTTTAAGGAAAGGTTTTAACCCACGTGTCTATGTTTTTTTTCTTTTTTTAAGAGAAGGAGCAAGTAATAGATAAACATAATGTTTAGTACAGCCCTAAGGTGGTTCAAGATGCCCCACCAAATTAGAATGTCTGAGGTTTTCCAAAACATAAAGTTTATCGTCCTCATAGATACTACTACAAGCCGAGGGAGGATTACACAAAATACATAGGGTATTAAGCCCATCTGTCTTCCCCTTCGCGTCTTTAGCAACGCTATCTGCCAACTTATTTGCTCCTCTCTTTTCATGTTGCAAGCTAACGCCTTCTTGATCTTGGTGCAATGCCCTGCATAAGTTTAACATTTCATAATCATTGTTATTATAGTAATCTCCCTGTGAAAGAGCCATGACAGCCCGAAGGCAATCCGTGGTCAGCAGTACATTCACCCAATTCTTTCTTTTTATCCATTGGAGTGCAAGTAAGAGAGCTTTGACTTCTGCTTCGAAAGCAGTATTAGTGAAGGTTGTATATTGAAATTCATCAACCCATATGGCATTGTGGTCACTGCACACTACCCCTATGGAAGCTTCTTTGGTAGAAAAAAGGAAAGATGCATCAATGTTAATTTTAAGGTGGCTAGGAGGGGGAGGGTTCCATGAACAATAAGGTGTGGTGAGGTTGTTGGGGGCTTTACCCACTTTAGGTTGGTTCTGGGTGTAGAACCATTCAGTGGCGGCCCAACTTGAAGTTTTAAAAAGGACATCTGATGTTACATTCTTTTTCTTGAAAAGCCAAATATTGCGTCTTAGCCATATATTCCAAATGATGAACATGAAAAGGACGTTATGGGGGAGGGAGTTTGAAAGCACAAGGTCATTTGTGAGGTTTAGTCTGAGCCAGGTTTTGAAGGAAATATCAAGGTCTGAGGTCAATTTTTGCCAAGTTCCAAGCTTCTTGAGCGCGGGTGCAGGTTCTAAGGACATGGTTCATATCTTCCACAAAAAGGGGGCAAAACGTGTCCATGTTTCTCTCTTAATTTTCAACATACATTTATAAAACTACTTTAACTATGCTTGTCATTCCTTTGAGTACAACTATTAAAATACGGAGGAAGTATTTCTTTCAATGGTTAAAAGTGCGGCACTGAGTGCTATTGCATTTTCGTATTATGTGAGCATTGTCTCTCCTAGGCGTACTATTGGAAACCTGTATTACAGTCTGGACATATTTGCTTGCTCGGTCTGGTGATCGTTTGTTTGGGTTTGGATTGTTAATTGTTATCTCATTATTATTGTTTTTTCAAATTGTGTGAATCTCATGTCAAAGTCTAATAATTAAGTGAGCTTAATAAGTGATGTGATCTTGTGGTCCTAAATGATACGATTATTTCCAAGTAGAGCCAATAATATTTTTGGCAATGTGTTTACTACCTTTCCATTAAAGGTATTCTTGCTCCCCACAAAATTTCCACGAATTATCTACCCCTTTTTTGTTTGGAAAAATTGACATGAATAATCCCAACTTTCACCAGTCTTCTCAAAATAATCCCAACTTTGAATTATTCTTGAATAATCCCAACTTTAAAGAATACCTTCTCAAAATAATCCGAATTATTAATTTTTTAAGATATTATAGACCTAAAATGGATTAGTCTAGGCAAGAAAAAAGATGGTTTGGCTTATTTTGAGAAGGTTCCCTTTTTGTTTTTACTCAGCTATGTTGCTTTCTTTCTTGTTCCTGTCCATGTATAGGATTTTATTAGATTAGGTTCGCTTTTGATGTCCGTTAATCTAGCAAGGAAGGTTTTCTTCTCACCACAATCTACCAACAGTTATCTGTTATCTTGTCCCGTTTCTTTTGATGAATTGAACCTTTCATATTATTCCTTCTTACAGTGGATGGAACGTACAATCATTTAGCCAAGACTGACGAAAAGGAAAAGGATAACAGGAAAGGGGAGATGGGAGAAATTAAAGGTGACCTTGTCAAGGTTTTGCTTGCGAGAGGAGGCCTAGGAGACCTCGAACTCTCCAGAGCTTCCTCCTCCCTCCACTTGATCTTATCCATCTAACTTATATATTCTCCTCGACTAATGTGTTCTTCGGAAGAGAAACTGCTCTTGATTTTATCCTGGACATCCAAATTTATCTCACGAAGTCTAGGGGTTAGATTTTGGGTATCCATAGCTCCTTGCTGAAGATTGACCCTTACATGACTGAGCATCACCAACATTATGAATTGGAAAAAAGGCGCCCTCGAGACTTGCAATCTCCTGAGCAGTTGCCTTATTGTTTGGTTTAACTACTCTAGTAGCCCTTAAGTCATCATAACTCTTCTCCAAACTTCCATCTTTTACTAAAGTCAAACCTCTCTTAAAAAGGGATTTCACATCCCTCTTATCAACCCCCAACACCAATGAACACAAAACAACAACTTTGTTAAACTTGTTAAGTTTGATTTCACAAGCAGCAATATTCAATTGCAAAGAAATAACTAGCTAGCTTCCTAAGCTGAGGAACGACATTATGAGCAGAATCATCATCACAAATAATAGTTAGGGTAACACAAAGGAATTTAATAGCATTGCTATATTTGTCATAGACTTTTGTAAACTCACTCTTGAAAAGAGAATATTCATTCTCTTTTTCTAAGGAGGTCATATACTCAATTGCCTCATTATTGCCAACAAATGTTTTAAGCAATTCTTCAACAACTTTGTCCTCCTCATCCAAAAATTCCAGATGGTATAATAAGATCAAAGCTAAACTAGGTTCATTCTTTATACCCTACAATAGAACCATAGTAATAATTCATATTCTAAACTAGATCCAACCAAACCAAGTGTCTTAAGTATAGCTCTCACATACCCTACAATAGAACCATAGTAATAATTCATATTCTAAACTAGATCCAACCAGACCAAGTGTCTTAAGTATAACTCTCACAGATTACACAAGACCACTAAAAGGAAAATAATTAAAGCAAAAGCGAAAACGTTACCAAATTATATAGAAAGTAACACTAGTGGAAAAAACTTATTTTCCACATTACAAATGCTTGGGTTTGTAAAAAAAAAAAAACCCCAGCATTTGATAGCCTTTTTGGAAAAACAATTCACATTGTTTTTTTTTTTAAAACGCTCAAACATTTGAGTAATTTAATACTCCTACTATTAATCTACCCCCAAGAGCTGAGACAAATATTAAAATTAAACCTTCTCTTTTTCTCTAACCTCATCTTCCCTCGCCCCTTTGTCAAGTAGCTTGTGCAGAACATCACGCGTCGATAGGCGACAACATTTCTCTCTCCTCTTCTTCTCTCTCATCTCGCATTCTCTCTCCTCTTCTTCTCCCGACACCACCGCCACCACTACCACCCAGGTAAAGTACTTCCTTTGCCCTCCTCCGTCGCCACACTTTACAGAGCCACACTATTTTCACTGCCAACAAACAAACCCTAGCATTTTGCCTTCTAAGGTTGTTTTTCACAAACAAGTTTTTTAAGGTTTTAAGTTGTCAAAAAAACTTCTAAAATATTGTTTGTTTATAAAAACTATATAGAAGGCTTGTTATGACAAATTTTCCTTACAATAATTTATGATAGATTTTAGATCAAAAATCATCTATATAAAGCCACTTTTAGTAGTTTGATTAAAAAAATTGTGAAATAAGTACCTTTTATATAGCCTTGATTTTATGAACTAAGTACAGTTTATGTTTTATTTTGTCAACTAAGACGTTGAAATCTTTAATGTTTTAATTTCAAGACATTTTCTCAAATATCCGGCCAAATTGGTCAAAATTCCTAAGCATTGACTTCGTTTCTCCCCCATTGTGGCGCATACCAAGCCTACAAGTGATTGTGGCTTTACCATTGTAGATCTTTCTTAAACAATGGTAGGAGAATCAAAATATATTAGAAGTAGAACCTTCGACATAGGACCTTGAAACCTTCTCCCAAACTTCATCAGACATGTTGAACGGGAAATTTGAGATCTAAGTTTAGGTGATAAATCAACGGTTGAGGATTGGTGACGAAGGGAGGGGGAATGAGGAGGATTTTTTGGAGGTACTGTTGCAACTTGCATATGAAGGAGGCGTCATTTAATTTTGTAATAAGATAAAACAGATAATGGTTGAAGCACTCACCAGTAACCACCATACTTGAGATGTAGGTGGACCATGATGAGCTTACATATTTCAGTCGGTTTCTAGTCAATTGTGAGTCTATTCTTCTCAACTTATTATAATAATAACTTTCAGTAAGGATATGTTTAGTTCAACAAAAATTTATTCAGTAAAAATAAGTTCTACAAAAATAAATTCAGCAAAAATAAGCTGCAATTAACAAAAATCTACTTTAAGTTTCAGCAAAAATAAAATAAGTTCACGAAAAACTAAGTTCAGCAAAAATAAGTTCAACAAAAAATATATTATATTTAGCAAAAATAAAATAAGGTTAGATCAACAAAAATAAGTTGAAAAGAACCTAGCCTTTAAGTCAATTATTTCACGTTAGTCCTATGCTTTTCTCACCACATGCATTTTTCCGTTTATAACATTAACTCAGTGAGGCCTACCCCAAGTAACTACATGAATATCCTCGCTTTATTCATTTCCACATCCTTCCTAATGTTTTGAGCACATGCTTTCATCCATTATTCATAACTAACTTCATTTCATCAATATCCTCCCTTCATTTCTACCTGTTAACTAGCATGTTGCCTGAAGCAACTAGTATATGGTCATGGTGGTGGAGTACCAGCAATAAAGCAGACGAAACTTTGAGAAACGTCTTGACCATCTTAATCCCCATTTTCATCACATTTTGGTTCATTTTCTATGTGAAGAAGCAAGACAGGGAGAAGCCTCCTTCGCCTCCTGGACCGCGTGGCCTGCCTTTCGTCGGATATCTCCCTTTTCTGGGTTCTAATCTCCATCATAGCTTCAAAGAATTGGCCAGTTTATACGGTCCAATCTTCAAACTTCGGCTAGGAACTAAAGACTGCATTGTAATCACCTCACCATCTCTAGTCAAAGAGGTGGTTAGGGACCAAGATGTTGTGTTTGCTAACCGAGTATCCATTATTGCTGCAAACAGTCTTTTGTTTGGAACATTGGATATTGCCTTCTCCAATTATGGTGTCGAATGGCGTAAGATGAGGAAAATTTTTGCCACTGAGATGATGAGTAATTCTAGCCTTGACGCTAGTTATCATCTCAGGAAGAAACAGGTCAAGAAAATGATAGATGATACTTGCAAAAAAGCTGGTCAGCTAATTGATGTAGGTGAATTAGCATTTTCAACTATTGGTGGCTCTGTCATGAGTATGATATGGGGGGATACATTGATAGGGGGTGAGAGTTCTGTTATTGATTCCGAATTCCGAGCTGTTGTAAATAAACAACTTGAACTTTTAGGGACACCAAATATATCAGATTTTTTCCCCTTGCTTGCAAGTTTTGATTTACAGGGAATAGAACGCAGAATGAATATCATCTCAAGACGGAGCGAAGAGATCCTTGATAAAGCTATAAATCGTCACAATATTGCAGAAAATGTTCAATATAGGGATTTTCTTGGGTATCTCTTGCAGCTTACCAAAAGTGAAGATCCTTCAAGATCATTAACCTTGCCTCAAGTTAAAGCAATGCTCATGGTATGTGTATTTGATAGAATTATAAAACCAAATCTTGGGGCTCCAACTATAAGATTGGTTGTATATTCTACAGTGCGCCTATGTTGCATCCACACTTCAAGCCCAATTGGTTCTCATGTGATGGGGCGTTATACAATTATAACTATCAGTATTTATCCGTTTTTTTGCGTGATTCTTCAATTTATGATTTTGTATATATTTATCTCCGGATTTGTTTCTTCTATAGGATGCTATGACTGGTGGAACAGATACATCGGTTGCTACGGTTGAATGGGCTATGGCGGAGATACTACAACACCCAGAAATACTGAGGAAAGTCCAAGAAGAACTAACCGAGATCGTGGGATTAGATAATACCGTTGAAGAGGCTCATTTGCCTAGCTTAAAGTATCTAAATGTAGTGGCGAAGGAGACACTTCGTTTGCACCCACCAATTCCTCTCCTCGTTCCCCATTGTCCAAGTGAGCCTTCGACTATAGGAGGATATAGCATACCCAAGGGTGCTCGTGTCTTCCTAAATGTGTACACTATTCATAGAGACCCACAACTTTGGGAAGATCCACTATTGTTTCGACCTGAGCGGTTTTTAAGTGAGTCTGATGCTTCTAAGAAAATGGACTACTTGGGCAACGATTTTCGATATCTTCCATTTGGGTCTGGGAGGAGAATGTGCCCTGGTATTCCTCTTGCAGAGAGGACATCAATGCTTGTTTTGGCTTCTCTATTGCATGCATTCCAGTGGAAGTTACCAAATGGTACTGTGGATGTTGATTTGTCGGAGAGATTTGGAATTGTTATGAAAAAATCGAAACCTTTGTTTGCTGTACCGAGTCCCAGACTCTCCAACTTGGAACTCTATTCATATGCAGATTAGCAGAAGTTCTGTAAACTAGTTTAAAAGAAATAAAAGGAAGATTGGAAGAAGAAGAATATGATGCAATTATGTATTTTTCCAGCAAGTAATTTGATAATTATATCATACTAGTTGTTTTCTTGCTTGAATTAAAGTTTCCACCCTTCATGTCTTTCAATCTTATAGATGTATTATGCTAGCACAGAAATTCAATCTGGTTAACAATCTTTCATTTCAACCTACTATCATTAAAATGTGAATATGTGATGTTCAGACAACACAATCAATCAAATGTGGTGGTTCGGATACACTAGAGGAAGGCTCTTATTTTTAAGTTTATTTTGTTTTTTTTTTATTAGGAAAGATGATTGGTCCAAAGACCAACCCCTGCTAGGCTGCTAGGCACACCAGCTCAGAGGCTGGGTACAAGGCTAAACAGCCCTGAAGACAATAGGTCTAAGGACCCACTGCCACCACAAGTCAATGCCCCCAACATATTGTTGGGATGAGGACTCGAATCCTAAACAATACCCTGAAATTCGAGGTGGTACTCCACTGAGCTACCACCTCTCCCTCAAATTTTAGATTTATTTTGTGAGTGTTGTCTTTCTTAGTGATGTTAAGTCAGTTTAGCCTGTTATTAGATAATAATATTACTGTCGGAACACAGTTGCTTGGTTATAGTGTAGTTGGGTTTGGACTGTTATCTCAGATTTCTTTTCGCATGTGCCTGTCACTGTGTAATCAGAGCAAACCTCGAAAAAGATGTGATCTAGCTATGTGGTCCTAGAAAAAATTGTTTTCAAGTAGATCCAAATTTTTTTGTGGCTTCAAGTTTGATTTTGATTGCCATTTTCCCTCTGTAAGAAGGGCCTAGGAAACTCATCTACCTAGCATATACTACCTCCAATTTTCAGTAGTCGTACACTTGTACTATATTTCACTTTGGAGTGTTTTGAATTAATTAATACCATTTTTTTTTTTGGGAAAGGTTTTGAGGTTTCTCCTTATATGTGCTTTGTTTAATATTTAATTTTCAACATACATTTATACAACTACTCTAATTATATTTTTTTTTTTAATTCCTCTAGGTACAACTATTAAAATAAAGGAGTAAGTATTTCTTTCTATGGTTAAAAGTGCGGCGCTGAGGCCTACTGTATTTTCGTATTTTATGAGTATTGTCTCTCTTAGGCCTACTATTGGAAACCAGTAGTATTGTCTAGACATATTTGCTTGCTTATCTCGTCGGTTTGGTGACCGTTTGTTTGGGTTTAGATTGTTATCTCAGAATTATTTTGTCAAATTGTCTAATATGTGAAAGTTTAAGCCGGTCAACTCCAACTGGAGACTCGATCTCATAGAGTTCAATTCCCGTTCTCAACCCATGACCAATATGAGCTTGAAGCTTCCTTCGTAACTTCCGGAACTTCTTCGTAGTGGCTCCCTTCCATGCCTCATTTCATAGGGAACCTCAAAGTGGCTCTATTTCATTATATTACATCCATATCCCAATTGTGGTCCTAAATGCTTCTATTATTTCCAAGTAGAGCCAAACAAAATTTTTGGCATTGATGTCCGTTTGTCTAGCAAAGAGGGTTTTCTTCCCACCAGGCCACCACAATCTACCAACTGCCATCTGTTATTTTGTCCTGTTTCTTTTGATGAATCCCAGCTTTCATGTTATTCATTTTAACAGTAGAAGGAACGTACAATCATTTAGCCGACAAAGATGAAAAGAAAAAAGATAACAGGAACAGGTGGGAATATAGTACTCCCTAAACCACTCCTAATTAACAACTCCCTTTAAAATCTAACCCAGCCCCCAACCTCATACCTTAAAGAAGAACGGTTGTCCTAACCAGAAGACGACCCTCAATCTACCAGCTCCAAGTGCGAAAGACAGCATTTGTGCCGTTTCAGGTGAAACCCGAAAACAAGGCCCATGCACCACACGAGTCCTCTGTGCGGGGTCGTGAGACATGCCTTCATACATAGGTACACAATCATGATCTATCTGTGCTTTTTTATGCTGAACTTTGTGGCTTGTGGCTTGCTTTCCCATCCAAAAACACGACTTAAGCTTGCCGCGGCTGTCTTATGTGCACCATGCTTTTTATGATGGGTCGTGCTGTGCTCATGCCCAGCCCAATGTCATCACTAGAATCTTGTAGCTCATGGAGTTGCCATGAGAGAGCAGCCAAACCATATAGAGATTCCAAGTACAGGGTGGACCTAAACTCTGAAGATTCCTCGTGGTTGGAAAAAGAATTAGGTTGGAGAGAGCAGCCAAACCATTAAGAGTAATTTTCTGTCATTATTGCCTGCTGTCATATGTCAACAAGAATTGAAAGAAATAGACTGTGACATACGTAGACTCTACATGCGACAAGACTACGAATATGATAAGTGAACCTGTTTTCCCCACGTCATCACCTTAGCTTTCAATTGTATCAACCTCAACTTCAGTGAAATGGTTAGCGTGAGCCTAACAATAACTTCCATCAAGGCATCAACCTTCCCCCTTGACAAAAAGCTAACACTTCTTCTATCAGCTCCCATTACGTTTATAGTGTCCCCAATGCACCATATGTGACACCCGCCTTCCCTCAATATACACCAAACTACCTCCTACCTCCGTTCTTGACTAACCTACGAAGTAAAAAGTATGAAAAATGGAAAGAAAAAATATGAAAGACAGGGAGCAAAAGTATGACAGAAGAAAATGTAACCACAAAGTACATAACTTGGGGGTTTGATTGGAAAAAAAGATGTGGAGGGCCACATCCAAGAATGGTATTAAAAAGTGTGTAGATTAAAAAGAAATGGTCCAAAAGTTAAGTGTAGACTAAAAAGAAACAGTTCAAAAAGTAAAGTGTAGATTAAAAACAACGGAGGAGATACAAGATATGTGCCTTTCGCACATCTAAGCATGTCACCCGAGCACGTGCAGCACATCTGCAAATGAACTCACGTCAGGGTGCGTGTGCAATACGTACACCCATCAAGCATAAGCGTGTAGGATGTCCTGCCTTGTTTATCACTTCTTTTAAAAGCCGAACTAATTAATAGAGGTGTTCGGTCGACTACAAAGAAACATTTAACGCGATTTATAGACCGCATTATGTGAGAGCACAGTAAGAAAATGCTCCTCTTAGGGAGGTGAATTAGAAAGCCACTGTAGTAATTCAAATAACCTTCTACTTTCATCTGAATCCAACACAGAAGTTACAGACAACATACAGAAAATGGCAGCTATAAAATGTCTACCTGGAAATTCAACTACTTGTAACAATTATCCAATTATACTAAAAAAACCAGAATTTTAGAATAATAAGCAATTACAAAGATAAAAAGAAGGGGGAGGGGGAGTTCCCTTCCACACAAGTAAAAGATTAAAAGAGGTTGACAGATTTACCAAACAGCTGCTCCAGCTCACCCTCTAGAATCACTGACAAATTTGCTTTATTTCGACGATAAACCCAAGCTTGAGAAGTGGGATCCCAGTCAAATCTTGAAGGACCACTGCATCAGAAACACAATTTACAAAAGGCTTAATCAGAGGAAGAAAGTGAGAACACTTTGCTATGAATCTATGATAAGAAGTCAGAACAACAAACATAATTAGTATATGTGAAACCAAAGAATGAAGGCCCAAGCTGTCGCATGAACAATAAAATCATGGACCAAGTCTTCCCATGACAAGTAGGAAAAAGAGCAACATTTATACAGAAATGGAATTTATATACTTCCTCTGTTCTAAAATAAATGAAACACTTGCCATTTTAGGCCGTTTTAAAATAAATGATACGTTACTATATTTGGTAGTTATTTCTCTCCATCTCTCTCTTCATCACATGGGTTCCTCTTTTTCTTTCACTCTAGCTCTCTCTTCTCCTAAATCCCCGTGCCAAGGACCTACGTTTCATTTAAAAACAGAACGGAGGAAGTACATTAATATATGAAAAAAAAATTTAAGCGAATTTCACCAATTTTTCCTTCTTACTGTCAGGACTCAGGAGGCCAACCATGTTCTGCTACCATATTCGGAAATGCGACAACTTATTTAGGACATCGCAATATGAGGGGTTTGAGACTAAAAAACAGTTCGAACACTTGAGGCATCTAGCTTGGAACAGATCAAAATATTGTAAAGGAAGAACAGCGTCATTCTCCTATAGCACAAACAAGAGCATAGAATATTGTGAAGTACAGGAAACTGCTTTCCCATGGCATACTGACTGCTCAATGTGGGGCATTAGCAACCATGGCCATAAGCATCACTCATTAGGCTATAAAAAACGAATCAAATAACTATGGAGATAACTGAGCAAGGGGCTGCTTGCATTGAGAAATAAATGGCAAAGATGTAATTATGTGGAAGAGAGATTAAATGCGATTTCATGTAAATGCTCCTACAAAAGTATTAGAGCCAATAGAGAACATCTAATGGGGGAAAAATGGAGAGGTTTGAGGCAAAAAAAGAGGTCTGACTAGTCCAAACCTCTAATGGGAGTGTTAAGTTCAGAGAAGATTATAAAAAAGGTTTGATCCCAAAAGGCTAATTTCGAAAAACCTAGTGGTAGAAGCTTTTTGGGAGAGGAGGTTTATGAATTTAGCGGTAAAACCTAAAGATGGTTACATTTACCACCCTTCACCGAGTATTCTAAAACAATCCCCCGGCCAATAAATTATTCCAGAAACCCTTATTGGTCAATTTACCTAATATAAAACTAATCAGCCTATTTTTCAAACACTTTTAGACAAATAGCTAATAACAAATAGCTAAAAGCTAACACTTAACTAACTGCCAAACAAGGCCATCATTTATGGGCACAATAAGATGACATCAAGGTACAACAGGAATTTCCACCAAAGAGATCCTTTTTTCATTTCTTTGCAATAGAGGGGTGGGGATTCTGAATTTCAATGGTTTGGGCCTTTGGGATACTACTTCCCATCAATTTGCATATTCTTCCCCTCTCTTCCGAGACAATACAATTCATATTACAAAAAAAAAACTGTAAGCAGTTAACATAATTCATCAAATACGAATCTGACGGCCATTTCCACCAATTATTGTAGCCTCATCACTATCATTTTCATGCTTACTCATCTGTTTATACTAACTGCCATCACTCCAGACACTCACTTATGGACATGATCGGGTCCATCTTGAGGACAACTGCCGAGCATTTAAGGGCAAGCACACCAGTGATGTCACACTTGAGTTTTTATCAGTAATGGTGTTATTCATACTTTGAGTCTTATTTCCAATAGGACTGTGAATGTTTTACCTTTTATTTTAGCTTGATAGTGACAGTAACTCAAAATTGGGCACTGGCCAGTGGGCTTCATGCACTTCGGGCCGGTCGCAGGTCAAATGAAATTTGTGCCTACTTTTCGAAAGAGATGCCCAAGTGTCGGCGGGTTCCCTTATGAGTTATGAATTTTACCTTTTTTGTTATAAATGAAAGGGCTGACATGCGGGCCGGACCGTCACGCTCGTGAGGAATTTCAAAAATGATATTCATGCAGCTTGGGCCTCATGCCAGCCCAGCCCATGCCCCCCCCCAGCTCTAGTGAGTAGTGACATTGTAGATCGAGCATTTTGTCGCCCAACTCCGAGCTAAATATGTAGCTCAGAGCCTCATCTCAATGATGCAAATCTGGGTTGTATGGAACTGATCAACTGAAGCTATAATGGAAATTTTATCACCAACGTATTTAACCCATCAGCCCATTTTTCGTTAGAAAAAGTCAACATTACTCCACCAGCTGTAGATTCAGGTCAGGAGAAAAAATATCTTCATTCATGTTTTGATCTGAAACATCAACTCTCAAATCCCATACCTATTTCACAGAAAGAAGCAGCAAAGGCTGCACCCAACCACAAGTAAGGCTATAATCTCTTACCCAGTTCCTCCAACTTTCCCTGGTTCTAATACAATATTAAACTCATGCAAGCACCTTTGTGGCTTTGTCATCACCAAGGGGGCGTTTGGTTGAGGGTCTTCTGGAAAGGGTAAGGGAATTAAATCATTCCATTCCCTTACTTGTTGTTTGTTTACTCAATTTAATGATTCCCTTTACCCCTCTCCTTACCCCCAAAGTCCTCTACTCTCATTCCCTCCCACCCCCAAGGTTTCGATTCTACCCTTTCTTTGACTTATCATTGATCATCATTTTGACCACCCAACAACCACCTTACCTGGCCACTCAACCACCACTTGCATGCAACCACCTAACCAACACCTGACTCCTCCACCCATACCGTCCACCCAGCCACCAGATCTGCCCACCCAGCCACCACAACCGCCCCACCCAACACCCGCACCACCCAACACCAACAACGCCTGCCAAGCGACCAAAACAACCCCAACCCAAAACCGCGCCGCTCACCTAGCCACCAATACCGCACAACCCACACCCACCACTAACCGCGTTACACCCCCACCCACAAAACCACCATAATCACCCGGAAACAATTCGAACCCACAAACACCACCCATTACCACCCGAAAACCCCACCACATAAACCACCACTTACCCATAAACCCTAGAATTTTGTTGTAAAAAACATGGAATAATGGGCAAATACCTCTTATCATTCATTATTTATAGATTTAGATGGTCAAATTCGACCATGAAAACTCTAGATCTGAAATTTTCATGGTCGAATTCGAACTTCAAAACCTTGAATCCAACCTTTAAAACATAAGACAATATGTAGAAAAGGTGGCGACGGCGGCGTAAGGGGAAGGGGTTGGAGCGGCGGCAGGTGGTGGGGAAGGTTGGCGGCGAGCCGGCGACAGGTGATGGGGAAGGTTGGCGGGGGACAGGTGGTGGGGAAGGGTGGCGCCGGTGCAGCGTGGCAAGAGAGAAGGGGTGTTAATAGTGGTGCTATGGTGGAAAATTGGTGAGAGGAGGAAGAAAGATGGAATGAGTATTTACCAACCAAACATCTCTTTAAATCTAAGGGTTTCACTTTCCTTTCCCCCTCTACCCCTTTCTTGATTCCATTCCCTTTACCCCATGACAACCAAACGCCCCCCAAGTCCCTTCTGACAAAGTAATTACTGCTAGAGTGCTACAATAAGGCAATCCTGATGCTTCAGGTTTGTCATGCACTACACTATCACAACAGCATAATATCTGGCAGGCCCAGATAATTGCAGTACCAACCTTAACCAGCTTAGACAAGCAGAGAAATATATATAGAAGAGACCCATGCATTAAAACAAACAAACCAAAAAAAAAAAAAAAGCAAAATAGATTCAGCAAAAAGAACTCGTGAAGTTTCAAAGGCAAATTTAATATGGTCAGATCACAAAGTTCTGACAGTAGATATAGAGATGGGTACACCCAATTAAAAAAAACTGTCAAAAGCAAATCACAGGCAAGAGTATAAGAATCTATCATGTTAGGCATTCAGTTGCAAAATCACCTACTGAGCCAAAAATGCACAGAACCCGACGGAAATGTAGAAAGAAAGACAAAAGCATGGATAAACTACCACACAAAAGCAACAACAGTGGAACCAGACTTTTACAAAGTACATTGATTGTCATAACAATAACACAGTATACGCATTTTAACCAGATGTTTTTGTTTCAGTATAACCATATAAGTCATTCTACAATTATAATACAGCTTAAAAGTAATTTACAGGTTATTTCACACTATCGATATAGTATAATTTTGGTAAAGTACCTAATTTCTTAGTATGCATAAAGGTAGTTAAATTGTCTTATATTTTAAAACAAGGGAATTTATAAGCAAGCGCAGACAGTTTTCAATACTTACCTTACTGGAGAAGACAACCAGATCTGTCTGTTTGGCGTCTGTTTATTCACCACATAAGTTCCCAAATTCCCAAGTCTCAAGGTCAAAACCCCATTCTGCAATAACACGTTTCGCTAAGACCCTTAAAGTACAGGAAATGTATGTGTCCTGACTAGTACACAGCAGATATAAAGACACAATGTTGGAGAAAAACATTACTTACCCCATAATCTACGTCAAATCCATCAATCTCGACAGTATCACCATATTCCTGCCAAGAGTGAAAGGTATGTCATAACTAAATATAGCCAAATACATCGTCGACTTGTAGATATAAACTGAAAACCAATAAATAAAATCCCATATACATTAGCATCATGCACTGCACACAGCCCCTCGAAATTCTTTACTGATTAAACCAGAGCTTACGAAAAAAGCAATCGATACACAAAACGCCATGAAGTAAAAAGGATCATAAGGGGGACCTTATGCATAAGAGAAGATGAGAGTAAACACAGGAAAGATAAGGTCATCAGCAATTACACAGTAAATAAAGTAAACCATAGGATCTTCTACAATAACAGAAAAGATGATCAGTTCCACCAACTGTGAATCATATTTCTTATAGGAAACCATACACAAACTCACTTAAACACAACTGTCACTTCCAAAACTTTTGCGGAAACAAATATAGAAACAGCATATTTAAGAAAATTTTGCAGAATCTCTGTGGATTTTGTCCTGGCGAGTACACTAGGCAGGTGCAGGCTCTCTATCCCAAGAGCAACCTCAATCCTTATAGTATTTTTTTGATCCTTCAAACTCAATAACTTCTTTTAAGTTGCAGCCATCACAGAAGAAAATGAAACCAACAGCAAGGAGAAGACATTTATCAACTTATCACACAAATAAATAAAGATTTCACAAAGGCCACATAAGAAATGAATTACCCTCATTTGCATCATCTCATTCTACTTTAAAATAAAATCTTTAACGATTTGACTTTGACCTGTCACATAAGACTTCATCCAAGGTACTTGCGGGTTGGATATTTATATATGCTAGGATGCAGGTACATGAGAAATAATAGGAAAATTTGTTAGAAACAACCTTTTAAATACAAGTTTTTGCGAGAAACAACCTTTTAAAAAAAATCTGGCAAAATAAGACCTTAAAAATAATTTTTTTGCGATAAACAACCTTGACCCATTTTCCGGGCATTAACCAAGTATTTTGCGGCTTCGACTCACTTAATCCAAACATGGCAAGGCACGTAATCCACATATCTTATGTTTCAACCCAATTTCCCTTCATATACTGATAAAGTCAACGTCGGAAAATACTTGGTCAATGTCGAAAAATGGAGAAAAACAGGGTTGAAACATAAGAGATGCAGTTCACGTGCACTCCACATGTTCGGTTTGAACGAGTCAACGCTGAAAAATGCTTGGTCAATGCCGGAAAATGGGTCGAGGTTATTCCTCGCAAAGTATTTTCTTCATAAGGTCTTCTTTTGCCAGATTTTTTTTAAAAGGTTGTTTCTCGCAAAAACTTGTATTTAAAATGTTGTTTCTGACAAATTTTCCGAAATAATAATACTAGGTGATTACTTGGTTGAATTGGTTCATATGGGGAAGTTGAAATTCCCTTGAAATCCCAATTCATAGGATATAAATTCCATAATAAGATTCATGGAAATTTGCTAAAAGTGTTCGGTTGACAATGGTGGAGATATATTTAGGGGAACTTTTACTTACCTAAGGGACCCTTGATAAGCAGCTTACTACATTTTGTGGGAAGTTGAAAATCCTAGGAAGTTTTACTTCCCCCATTTTGCCATTTTCTGTTAGCCAACAACTCACCCATCTTCCAATTCCTAGAAAATTCTACTTCCTATGTTTTCTCGTGTCAACCAAACAAGCACTAGGATGCTTGAACTCAAGTATGAGAGACAAACACAAGTACAGATCAATCTTGGAAAATTTCAAAATCAAGGACTTGGGGACACGTTTTAGAAGGATCCTAAATTCTGATTCAGACTCAGCAATTTTATTTTTTCTTTTCAGTTTTTTATTCTCCTTTTGTTTTCCTGGGCAGAGACTTTCTATCTTTAATTGTTTCATAAATATCTTAGCTTTCCCTGATAGAGACTTTTTGTACTTGGAGAAACAATATAACCACATATAAAACTACATAACAGAATTAAGCTGGAAATATCTTCAATAGCAACCCAACTTCCTAAACTTTTCAGTTCAGTTCAGTTCAGCTGTTGTTCATTATTATAAATCATGCCTTCAATTATCAGATCATCAATAAATAAATAAAAGAACTGCAAAAGCCTCGACATAGGCTTCATTAATCATTCAATTACATGTGGATCTCCACCTTATAAAACAATGATTAAAAAAAATATCCAGTTCAACTTATTGAAACAGTCACAGTTGAAAACTACACACCTTCCATCCCTGTTCAACTTATTCTCCCACTTCCCATACAGCCACTATGGTGTTGGAGTTTAGAGTTTAAACTCTTAAGTTGTGCTTCAAAAGTTTTGTCCCACATTGAAAGAATAGAAGGGAAGAGTAAGGTTTATACTCCCTCCGTCCCAGAATACTCTTTACACTTTCCTTTTTCATCTGTCCCAGAATACTCTTTACATTTCTATTTTTGGATATGACCCACTATTATTTTAATCCTTCTACCTTTTAAACATTGGCCCACACTGTCTCTCCTCCAAATAAAATAATAACACTCCTATTACATACCAACTCTAATCATGGCCCACATTCTCTCTCCTTAAAATAAAATAATACTACTTTTACTAACTACTAACTCCTATCACATCTACTTTTCAATAAAATAACAATTGATAACCAAACAACAACTTATCATCTAAAACTAAGTGCTTTGATAAGTGTCAAGAGTATTTTGGGACGAAAGGAGTAACTATTACTCTTCCTCAACCCTTTGAGTTGAGTAGCAATGAGGCTTTTAGTGGGTATGTGGTGATGTGTGGTTACCACACGCGCGCCGCCCGCCCAGTCCGGGCCAGGGCCCTGGGCCTTGGGGAATGGGGAATAAACTTAACTATCTTTTTGGGTCAATTATTTGTCAGCATTTAATGACCGTTTTCCCTAATTTCTCTCCTAATTTGCTGCCATTAACTTCCCCATTTATGGACCGTTTTCTCCATGTTTTTAACCTTGATCTGATCTCGTTTGATTCTCCTTTTTTCCTATAAATATCAGTGTTATGGTATTCCTTCAGGGTAGACAGAGAAATACACAAACACATCTTTTTTTTTTCAGGGCAATATTCAAGAGCGTTCTCAATCTACTATTCTGTCAACACCGGAAAGGTAGAAGCCGTGTAACCATGGAGGTTGATTGTTGTGAGTCCGTGTGTTGTTGCGGGGCAAATTCAACTTTAGGGCAGTGATTATTTCACGCCACGGCTGTCAATAAGTTTAATTACTTTGTTACCAGTTTTCGTTCCTACATACTAAAGTTGAATTTTTTGGTAACTGAGTATTGGTTTTTGCTAATCTTTCCTTCGATCTAGAAACGTATTTAAATTATTGTTTATATGAGCATTGCGGATGTGTTCTTTGATTTATTGGGTATTGTATTTTTAGTGTTGATTATATGTGTTTGCGGATATGCTGTTGATTTGGGTTGGATGGGAAATTATTTATTGGTTGCTAAAATCTTGTGCCGATTATTTTTCTGAAAATTGTGTTATTAATTGGAAACAAATTTGTTGTTGTTGCATTTGGTCAGTGGCTTCGGATATATTAATTCGATCAATTCGAATTGGTTAACTTTGGTGCAATCCCTTTATTTGATTAATGTTTCCTCAAAATTTGCTGAGAAATTTGCTGCCAAGAGGTGGCTTTTGTCCTTTGTTACTTAAAGAATTTGTTGTCAAGAGCCAAAAAGGTGGAATTTGTCCATTTGGTCCTCCTTTTTATCGCTGCATCTTGTAGAAGAAAGGGATTCAATTTTCCTGGGTTGAAGGAAAAATGGGTCGCAATGGACCAATGAACAATCTTGTTCAATTTAGATCTGTCAACTCATAGAGGTATTACCGCATGATTTCTCTAAATCCTGCACTGAATTAATATTTTTTGTTTCATGGTTTTCTATTAGTATAATCATCTTCCTCTGATGGGTCGTCACTCGGCACTTCTAATTACGTGGAGTTGTCATGTATTAATTTTGGTCCTACAGGTTGAAATGGGACTTGACATTATAATATTTATCTTCTTTGTTCTCTTTTACAAACTATGGAGGCTACAATATTTTCTTAAAGTGGGATTCTTTGGATTATAATGTACTAACCCAAATTTAACAATATGTCATGGAATGAGTCAATGAGCATTATATTGTTTTGTTCTTTGTTTGATAAGGGTTCAAATTATATGATGGTATAAGTCGCATATGTGGTGACTCAAGAGGATAAATAGCATCAGTGTGAATCTCAAGAAAAGTGAACAAAAAGGTAAAGATTACAAGGGAAGTGATCAAGCACATTTAGATTAACAAAGTGACTCCGACAACTTCAGGGAAGTTTCCTATCTACGTTATATACTGTCAAACTCTAACTTTGCATAATATGTTATTATGTGCCCCACTGTTTGTTCTTTTTGAATAATTCATGTTATTGCTGAATTTGTGGTGCATTGTGGGGGTAAGTTACTATTTGAGACTAACAGGTAGTTAGTTGGACTCACCTAGGGACTTTAATCTGTTGAGAACATTAATTTGACTCTTGGGTTGAGAGTTGGTTTCCTCTGCTTATTATATATATGTTGAATACATTTGATTACAGAGTTGCTTTGTAAAACTCTTGTAGAATTTAAATTCGTTGGCCATGTTTAGATGGACTTTTGGATTGGTTGAAAGACCTTCTGGGTTTATTGGTTGCAACTCGAGTGATAAGTCTTGTCTCGGAGTAACCCCATTGTTATATCTATTAGGTTTATTGAATTATTTGAGTTAATTATTGAGGACCTAGCTTCTTTGGTAAACTTGGAGTAATAATTGGTGAATGCTATCATATTTCATGTGTAAATGATTCTTGAGCTATAACCTTTTACCATAGGTCTAGATGAAACCATTTTTTTTAAATTTCCTTCTTTTGTAGAAGAGAAAAGGCCCAAGACTAAGTGAGTTGGGTCAATCATAGTTGGAAGGATTAATATTTTGTCGTATCTCTCTCCATGTGGGGGGTAGTAGTTGTTTCAAATAATGATATCTTTTCAATGGATTGGATAGTCTCTCGAGAAGTTAGACTCTTGTGTTTGTCTACTAAGTTAGGACCTTTTACCCTTATATTATGTGATTCACATGTGTTTTTGAAACCTTGTGAAATGGATGTAGTGGAAAGTGCTTCATCTCATCACTGCTTATTTTATTCATTTATTTGAATATCTATGTGAATCATATTAAGCTATTTGTGAATATATATTTTGTGTTTGCAAGAGTATGATAAAGTGTGTTTTATTGGCTTGATTGCTTCTTCTCCTTTCTGTTTTGTGTATTCCTAATGAAGTTGGTGAGTAGATCAACTCAGCATTAACATAGATGGAGTTCTTAAACTAGAATTGTCCTAGTGTTTCAATGCTTTCTTGGTTAGAAAGGTATTAATGGTCTTGGTGAAATCATAGACAGTCTTAAGTGATGGATTAGTTTTCCAATTTGTTTAAGGGGTCATGAGTCTCTTTTGGTGCTAGTTTATGAAAAGAAGCAATATTAGTGCTCGATGAGTACTTTATGATTTATTAAACTTGCGCTGTTCCATACCTGCCTAATCTTAGTAGGGCCATAGGCAGTAAGGTTCACTTTTACAAGTGTGTTGAAGGTGAAAGCCAAGAAGAGTGGCTAAGGACTAAAGGGTTCACTATAGTGTTGATGTTGACCATTTGTTTTGTCTCTCTAATAATTATATTTGTATTATCTTCTAGTTGATTGCCTTTTATCCTTTGGTATTGGATAGTGGTTCAAATGAAGGATTGGCATTCTGGTGTGGCAATTCAGATGTGAAAGTGAGAGTAAATGAACTTTTTGTGTGTGTGTCTCCTTGTAAGGAACGCAAGATGAGTACACTTGAAAAGGTCTTTATGGGATCAGTTGTAGAGACCTAAGTAGTGGTGTGAGAAGTTTTGTTGAGCTACTCTTCTCTTTAGCTATGTTAACTTCATGCATGTGTATATTATATGTGATCGACTTTGTTAGTATTCATTTGCCTATGGTTTATAATACATTGTTGCTTAACAAATATTTAAATGCCTGAACATTGGCAGGACAGGAAGCTGAGTGGATAAAGAGTTTGGTTGTTGATATTCCATTGTGGTGTAAGCCAGCTCCATCAGTTTCCATGCGTTGTGATTTATAAGCAACAATAATTATGGTAGCGAATAATCAAGCCTATAATGAAAGAGAAGGCATATTCGCTTAAGGAATGATATTGTGAGAAATCTATTTAGAAAATGTGACTCGAGTATATATAAAGTTGGAGAGGAATAATATTGTTGATCCTCTCACCAAAGGCCTTTGGAGAAAATTGGTGCTAGCGTTAGCACAAGGAATGGGTTTAAAGCCTATTGTGGAGTGAATTGTGATGGATACCCTTCTTAGAAATTCCTAAGTTCAAAGGGTCAAACGAAATCACAAAAGAACTCAAGTTGTTGATACTACTACCATTCCTATTAAGAAAAGTGATGTAGTATTTTGTTTCGTTATACTGTCATATGTGTAAGGTTGATCTCAGAGCACTTAATAAGTTCATAGCCTTAATTAAGGTGGTTTGTGACAGTACAAACTTGATGAACTTACCTATGTGAATGTGGGGGTTACGCCTAATCCCCTATGAGAGTCAAAAGGCTTAGGCTCTCTAGAGCATTCATGAGAATCCAGACAAATTGTGGGGCAACTAGTATTACAATTGCGAGAACGTTTCTTGATTTGAAAAAGGTTGAGTGCGCAACTATGCTTTGCTAAACTCGTGAAAGGTTCAAAGAGAAATCTACCTATTACGACAGTAAAGACATTTTTGTATGCACTGAGTGTCAATTCAAGTCCATATATAAGACATTGATACTTCAAAACCTAGTATCAATTGCCCATATCATCTTTTTTCGGCCCTGCTTCTTTCTGTTTTCTACTTTTGAATCATGTGGGGGATTGTTGGAGTTTAGAGTTTAAACTCTTAAGTTTTGCTTCAAAAGTTTTGTCCCACATTGAAAGAATAGAAGGGAAGAGTAAGGTTTATAACTATTACTCTTCCTCTACCCTTTGAGTTGAGTAGCAATGAGGCTTTTAGTGGGTATATGGTGATGTGTGGTTACCACACGCGCGCCGCCCGCCCGGTCCGGGCCAGGGCCTTGGGCCTTGGGGAATGGGGAATAAACTTAACTATCTTTTTAGGTCAATTATTTGTCAGCATTTAATGACCGTTTTCCCTAATTTCTCTCCTAATTTGCTGCCATTAACTTCCCCATTTATGGACCGTTTTCTCCATGTTTTTAACCTTGATCTAATCTCGGTTGATTCTCCTTTTGTACTATAAATACCAGTGTTATGGTATTCCTTCAGGGTAGACTGAGAAATACACAAACACATCTTCTCTTTTTTTTTCTGGGCAATATTCAAGAGCGTTCTCAATCTACTTTTCTGTCAACATCGGAAAGGTAGAAGCCGTGTAACCCTGGAGGTTGATTGTTGTGAGTCCGTGTGTTGTTGCGGGGCAAATTCAACTTTAGGGCAGTGATTATTTCACGCCACGACTGTCAGATAAGTTTAATTACTTTGTTACCAGTTTTCGTTCCTACATATGGTACTTTCTTTAATGACAATCAGCATACAAAACCTGTTTGGAAGGACATCAACTAATACACATTGTAGAGAATTACCTCCAATTTCTCGAGAAGATGATGGATGGTAGTATCAGCTAGTCGATGAAATTCATCTTCCTGTAACACACAACTGTTTTCACATCAATTATTATCACGATCACATCGAAATACACACATGACAAACACAAACAGCAAAAGTCAGTAGCTAGAATTTTTGTAAAGCTGCTCAATCTACTAAAAATGAGCAAAGATCAGTAATATAATTTGTAACCGCGTTGTTAAACACATCTAATTACTATAATTTGCATTACAGTAGGCCAGAACATCAATAACACAAGCAGCAAGTGTAATTGTACTAGATTGAATAACTAAACGAACAATCAATAAGTTTACTAGCTCAGATACTCCAAATCGAACAGCTAATTCACTTCGAAATTCAAAAACTTCGATCAATTTAGTTCTCTAACTTCTCTTAACTTTCAACTTTCAAGCTAGTGTTTTCAACAATTTTCAAAGTAAGCAACGAACTCTACAAATTAAACCTTCGAACTACAGCACAGAAATAATAACAATTCAATAAAGTTGTAAAAATTAAATGACAAGTTTCCAATTCACTTAAAATCCATAATCAATTACAAAAAAAAAAATCAATTACAAGATCAATTGAAAAAAACCTTAAAAAAAAGCGTCAAATTACAGCAAAATGAAGCAAAGAAAGAGAGAAAGAGTACCGATAATCGATGGGAGCAGGATATTCGTCGAGAACATTGGAAGAGAAAGTTCTAGAAATGAAAGGAGGAAGAGAGTAGAAAGAACGCAGTGAAGAAGAAGATGATGGTAGTGGTTCCAGAAGATTAGAGAAGGTTGTCGAAGGTAGGAGCTTAGTTATTGAAGAGGAAGCCATTAATGGATGGCATCGCAGTGAAGAAGAGAAAGAAAGGAGTTTCTGCATGTTTTTCTGATAACCAGCGTTATTTTGTTAACGGATTATAATATGATCGAAAGAAACCTCAAAATTCAAATGAATTAGAGGATTGAACCCCAAAAGGCTGTTGGTAAAGCAGTTCGTCGATGGTGCGCACGAGTGTAGGTAGAAGATGGTGCGCACCATCCAAAACGCACCAAAAAACAAACAAAACGCGGTAAAATGGAAACAAAAAATAACCCAATAAACATCTCCAATATTCCACTGAACAGTTAAAAATTTGCCACATGGAAAACTTTTTGAAATCCGCACGAAATCCAAAATACTCCAACCTTTTACTGATCTCTCACCTTTTTCTCTCTCACCAAACTCTCTCACTTCTCCCTACATTTCTCTCTCCTACCACCATTATTTTCTTCAAGCTTTCTCTCTCATCAACCGAACTCAAATGCAGAGATCCGCACAGTAAGTGTGTTATTTTTCGGTTTGCATTTTTTATTTTTCGGTGCAATTTATTTTCGGTGCAATTATAAATCTTTTCGTTGCATTTTTTTATTTTTCCGCTGGAAATTTTTATTTTCGTTGAAAATTTATTATTTTGTTGCAATTTTATTTGTTCCTGATTTTTAATGGGTTTTTTAAAAGCAAAAAAAATGTCTGGCTTTTATAATTCCAAAATTGTCTTTACGTTGTTATTTTTTTCCCGATTTTGAATGGGTTTTTTGCTGAAAATTCTTTGCTTTTTATAAATCTTTTGTTTGCATGTTTTTTAATTTTTCGCTGCATTATTATTTTTATTATTATTTCCCCTCATATTAATAAGTTTTTTTTATTTTTAATGTTGAACCAAAAATAGCTTTCCACAAAATGAAGAAAGCAGATGTGATGGTCGAACAAATTCATCAACCACAGATATGTAAGTATAATTTTTGGAAAAATACTAAAAAAAAATTATAATTAGCGGGTAAAACCATAATCTTTTTTGTTCAAACAGGCCTGAAATTTCATCTGAACCGCCATTGATAACTTACATGAAGAAATCTCATGCAAAGAAAAAAGTAATCGAAGAAGCCCAAAAACGATAATGTTTTTTGTAATTGTACCAATGTTTATTTTGAATAAAAGATGTTTTTTTGGAAAATCTAGTTCTGGCATCCAAATAATTTTGGCATGTATGTTAATTCCAAGAAGGGTCATTACAAATATGGCTTTGTTCACTGACTTTGAAGAGGATTTAGAATTAGGGTTTTGTTTGGTGTGTTTGTGATGATGTTTATTGTATGAGTGAACAAGGCTATTTGTTATTTGTAATTGTATGAATGTTTATTTGGAGAAAAGATGTTTTTGGAAATCTATTTCTTTAATAGGAATAATTTTGTGCATATATGTTCATTCCAATCATGTTCATCAGAATTATGGTTTTGTTCACTGACTTTCAAGAGGAACTATAATTAGGGTTTTGTTTGGTGTGTTTGTGATGATGTTTATTGCATGAGTGAACAACGGTATTTGATCATTTGTAATTGTATCAATGTTTATTTGGAAAAAATGATGTTTTTGGAAATCTAGTTTTGTAATAGAAATAATTTTTGCATATATGTTCATTCCAATCATGTTCATTTAAATTATGTTCATCAGAATTATGGTTTTGTTCACTGAGTTTGATGAGGATTTAGAATTAGGGTTTTGTTTGGTGTATTTGTGATAATGTTTATTGTTTGAGTGAACAAGGGTATTTGTTATTTGTAATTGTATCAATGTATATTTGGAAAAAATATGTTTTTTTGGAGTTCTAGTTCTGTAATAGGGTAAACATAAAGTGAACAACAAAAGACAGGGCCCCTCTGAAACAAAGTAAGCTTATGTTCATTATAGTTAATGGGGTTTATAAACTTTTTTTAGGAGTGTGTTTACTGTATCTTTACATTAGTTTGGGATAATGTTCATTGAGAAACATAGTAATGTTTAGTGTGTTTTTCGTTTGTTTATTATTGCATTCTTCTTTCTGTTCACTTAATTAAAAATCATTTCCCATTTTACTGCTAACCATACTAATGTTCACTCCAAACGATACTAATACTCAATGCATTATTCGTTTTTGTTTGTTGCATTATGCGTTTATGTTAATTTGAAAATATTTTCCATTATACTTGAAACTACACGAATGTTTGGTAAAAAAATACTAACGTTCACTAGAAACATACTAATGTTCAGTGCAAAAAAGCGTGTTTTTTTTATGCATTATTAGTTTATGTTGACTTAAGTAAAACAATTTTCAATTCACCATACTAATGTTCACTCCAAACGATACCAATATTCAGTGCATTATTATTCGTTTTTCTTTGTTGCATTATACGTTTATGTTAATTTTTAAGTATTTTCCATTATACTTCAAACGACACGAATGTTTGGTAAAAAAATACTAATGTTGAGTAAAAACCTACAAATGTTCAGTGCAAAAAATCGTTTTTGTTTTTTTGTTGCATTATTAGTTTATGTTCACTTAAGTAAAAACAATTTTGAATTCACTATACTACTGTTCACTCCAAACGATACTAATATTCAGTGCATTATTCGTTTTTGTTTGTTGCATTATGCGTTTAAGTTATTTTAAAAATATATTCCATTATATTTCAAACGACGCGAATGTTTGGTAAAAAAATACTAATGTTCACAAAAAACATACTAATGTTCACAAAAAACATACTAATGTTCAGTGCACAAAATCGTTTTTTTTATGCATATTTAGTTTATGTTGACTTAAGTAAAAACAATTTTCAATTCACCATACTAATGTTCACTCCAAACGATACCAATATTCAGTGCATTATTATTCGTTTTTCTTTGTTGCATTATACGTTTATGTTAATTTTTAAGTATTTTCCATTATACTTCAAACGACACGAATGTTTGGTAAAAAAATACTAATGTTGACTAAAAACCTACAAATGTTCAGTGCAAAAAATCGTTTTTGTTTTTTTGTTGCATTATTAGTTTATGTTCACTTAAGTAAAAACAATTTTGAATTCACTATACTAATGTTCACTCCAAACGATACTAATATTCAGTGCATTATTCGTTTTTGTTTGTTGCATTATGCGTTTAAGTTATTTTAAAAATATTTTCCATTATATTTCAAACGACGCGAAGGTTTGGTAAAAAAATACTAATGTTCACAAAAAACATACTAATGTTCAGTGCACAAAATCGTTTTTTTTTTTTGCATTATTAGTTTATGTTCACTTGAAGTTAAAACAATTTTCAATTAAGTTCAGTGCAAATTATAATAATGTTCACTACAAACATACTACTGTCCAATTCAATATTTGTTTTTTGTCTGTTGCATTATTATTTTATGTTTAACTTAATAAAAAACATTATATGTTTCAATGCAACTCTAATGTACACTCCAAATCATACTAATGTTCAGTGCAAATCATACTCTCTTTTACTACAAATTATACTAATGTTCACTGAAACTTATACTATTGTTCACTACAAATTATACTAATGTTCACTGAAACTTATACTACTGTTCACTACAAATTATACTACTGTTCACTGAAACTTATACTACTGTTCACTACAAATCATACTAATGTTCACGATAAATCATAGTAATGTTTATACATACGATCATTGTAGTCTGCTTATTGTTCTCACCTTTCAGGGAAAAACCAAAGAAGGCTAGGAAAGAGCCCAGACCTGAGCCACGTGCTCCACAGCCAAAACCATCACCCCCTATCCCACCCCCACGTGCTCCACAGCCATCTGCACTCCTTGTACAGTTGTTGAGCTCTGACGACGAAGACTTATATATTAAAATCAGGCAGACGGCACAACCACTCCAGAAGTTCCTCGTTGGGATAGCTGACCAACCACCTAAGAAACAAGCCATTATTGACATTGGCTTCGGGGGGCTCCTCCACATGAACTTCCCCAAAAATGATCCGTACATATGTGCCCAGATTGTGGTCATGTATGATGAAAGCAGCTGCAGCCTGTTGCTTGAATGGGGCTAATCTATAAAAGTGGAGGAAGTTGATGTCCACCTCATTTATGGCTTGCCATTCCAAGGTCCCGGTCTTGATGATTTTGAGCCTGGGGATGAATACTGGGAAATGTTGGTGGATTGGCGGGCATATCATGGGCTGGATAGAGGTGTCCCATCTCTTAGGATCATTGCTGACCATCTCATGGACCCAGCTAATGAAGTTAATCCCAATTGGATTAGGATTTTTTTGGTCCTGGCTGTCAACTCCTGCATTAAGTCTACCTCCAACATTCAACCTCTCATCCAATTCCTTTCTTGCACAGTAGGTGATATACCAATATCAGGCTACAACTGGTGCAAATACACTGTTGATGCCTTCCTACAATCAGTCTTATACTGGAAAATCGACACTAGCCGTTACTTTTATGGTCCCCTGCCATTTCTAATGGTAAGTGTTTTATGGTCCCCTGCCATTTCTAATGGTAAGTCTTATATTGTTCAATGTGATGATGGTAGTTGTTTATTGAAGAACTGTTGATGCTTTATAAGATGATTAGCATCACATACATCTAACTGATTCTTTTTCTGCACATCAATTGCATCATAAGCATCTTTCCCAGTAAATCCAAGGGTAGATGGTCCACCTGATTCTTTGCTTAAAACACACACAGCATCTGCTATGAAAACACCACTACTCCTCGAATTATTTATCATGCATAACTGTTCCTTAGTCACTTTTCTATGAGACCTTATTACGTGCCTTTTGCCCACTGGAACCATCTCATGGTTGTGAACCATGTCGTGTTTAACAACAGTAAACATACCAGTGTCTTTTTACACATCAAATTGGATTTGTGCCTTGCAACCAGTACGTTGATCAAGTTTGAGGAAAGCCTAATAACAAGTCAATTAAATCTATTACAATAAAAACCATGCTGAAAAATATATTAAACTCATAATTACAACTGAATAAATAAATGCATACATGCACTAAACACATGCTAATATACAATAATCAGGAAGACTCTTTCATATAAACATATGCACTAATGCAATAATCAAAAAACCATGCTGGAAAACATATTAAACTCATAATTACAACTGAATAAATAAATGCATACATGCACTAAATACATGCTAATATACATTAATCAGGAAGACTCTTTCATATGCATCAAATAGTCTTTTATAATAAATATTGAATTTAATTCCCAATAATGATTTACATGAAAGAAAGATTACTCATGCATATTGACTTTTTTCACAACCACATGATGCCATAAAACACTTACCCCCTAATATAGAATAAATCATAAAACATATGAAAATATGCAATAATCAAGTATTACAATGCACTATTATACAATCATGATAACACACATATTAAACACATAATTACAATAAAAAAAATGCATACATGCACTAAACAATGCTAATATAGAATATCTAAACAAATACATACATGCACTAAACACATAATTACAATTAAAAAAAATGCATACAACTAATATACAATAATCAAATAGACTTGTTTATAAAATTAAACAAAAAAATATGCATCAAATAGTCTTTTATAATAAATATTGAATTTAATTCCCAATAATGATTTACATGAAAGAAAGATTACTCATGCACATTGACTTTTTTCACAACCACATGATGCCATAAAACACTTACCCCCTAATATAGAATAAATCATAAAACATATGAAAATATGCAATAATCAAGTATCCCTTTTTAATAAACATGTAATTTAACAATATCTGTGCATGAACAAATGGTGATAACAATAAAACAAAGATACTATTACTTTTATTGTAATGTACATTGCACACCTAAATAATCATTAATGTACCTTAATAATATTCTACCTTATGCATTGTCTCTGAGCTCTTCTTCTTCCCTTCACAAGAACAAGAAAAAAAACGCTGCCTAATAGTCACACTATCACATATTCTATTAACCCTATTTTTTCGAACACCAAAACCACATTTAAATGCGTAATTGTTGTAGAGTTCATAAGCTTCATCATCATTTGCAACTTCTTTGTGCAACAACTCAGACATATCAGATTCACAAACTTCTGCTTAACAACAACAAATATTAACACGTTAACAAAATAATCAGCTCAACTACCATGTTCACTGCATGGAAACATTTGTAGCAATTTTAAATGTATTCATTGAAAAATACCATATGTCCATCTAAATAAACATAATGTTCATTATGCTATTTTCATTACCTATGGATTGACTTAAATTATCAACATTTGATGCAGAATTTTCTACATTCAATGAACAATTTTCTACATTTAGTGTAGAACAATTTTCCATGATTGTTGGAAATTATAAATTTACAACTCACAATAATTAACATTTACTCATAAATGTAATAAATGTAGAGTGAGAGAATGAAATTAAAGGAGAAGTTAAGAGAGAAAAAAAAAACGTGGAGGAGTGAAAAGTAAGGAGAGAGAAAAATGCAGGAGAGAGAAATGATGATATAGTTAATGTGAGGAGAGAGATAAATACATGAGGGAGAAAAAGGCAGCTCGGTGAGGAGAGAGAGAATAAAGCAGGAGAGAGAAATCCCAAACTTTTGAAAATAAGCTTCCCGCGCACAGCACAGCACAGCACATTACAAATCCTAAACTACGGCTGGGTCCCACCAAAACCCTTTAAACGCAGCGTTTGGAAGCGTGCGCACAGGAAGCACCATACTTCCGTGCGTAGCTTCGAATTTTCGGTTGGTAAAGACTGTTTTTTGTTGCGGATTGAAACCCCCTTTAGAGGTTTGACCAAACCAAACAAATTCCTTTCAATATACTACCATTTTACGTTTATATTTAATACTAATCGATAAATGACAATCGTCGTAGGTGTTGCTGCTGGTGGGGTAATGAAAAAAGAGGAAAGAAACTAGAGGGGGAAGAAAGAAAAGCAATTAATTGGTGATTTAATTATTGTGATTTAACCCCATTAATGGTAAAATGGTAGTATATTGAAAGAAAAAACGGTCAAAACCTCTAAAGGGGGTTTCAATCCGCTACAAAAAAACGGTCTTTACCAACCGAAAATTCGAAGCTACGCACGGAAGTATGGTGCGTCCTATGCGCACGCTTCCAAACGATGCGTTTAAAGGGTTTTGGTGGGACCCAGCCGTAGTTTAGGATTTGTAATGTGTTGTGCTGTGCTGTGCGCGGGAAGCTTATTTTCAAAAGTTTGGGATTTCTCTCTCCTGCTTTATTCTCTCTCTACTCACTGAGCTGCCTTTTTCTCCCTCATGTATTTATCTCTCTCCTCACATTAACTATATCATCATTTCTCTCTCCTGCATTTTTCGCTCTCCTTACTTTTCACTCCTCCACGTTTTTTTTCTCTCGTAACTTCTCCTTTAA
This sequence comes from Beta corolliflora, assembly GCA_947648045.1. Taxonomy (NCBI): domain Eukaryota; kingdom Viridiplantae; phylum Streptophyta; class Magnoliopsida; order Caryophyllales; family Amaranthaceae; genus Beta; species Beta corolliflora. The sequence continues at coordinate 153,059 of CANSZD010003850.1, forward strand.
TTTCATTCTCTCACTCTACATTTATTACATTTATGAGTAAATGTTAATTATTGTGAGTTGTAAATTTATAATTTCCAACAATCATGGAAAATTGTTCTACACTAAATGCAGAAAATTGTTCATTGAATGTAGTAAATTCTGCATCAAATGTTGATAGTTTAAGTCAATCCATAGGTAATGAAAATAGCATAATGAACATTATGTTTATTTAGATGGACATATGGTATTTTTCAATGAATAAATTTAAAATTTCTACAAATGTTTCCATGCAGTGAACATGGTAGTTGAGCTGATTATTTTGTTAACGTGTTAATATTTGTTGTTGTTAACCAGAAGTTTGTGAATCTGATATGTCTGAGTTGTTGCACAAAGAAGTTGCAAATGATGATGAAGCTTATGAACTCTACAACAATTACGCATTTAAATGTGGTTTTGGTGTTCGAAAAAATAGGGTTAATAGAAGATGTGATACTATTAGGCAGCGTTTTTTTTTCTTGTTCTTGCGAAGGGAAGAAGAAGGGCTCAAAGACAATGCATAAGGTAGAATATTATTAAGGTACGTTAATGATTATTTAGGTGTGCAATGTACATTACAATAAAAGTAATAGTGTCTTTGTTTTATTGTTATCATCATTTGTTCATGCACAGATATTGTTAAATTACATGTTTATTAAAAAGGGATACTTGATTATTGCATATTTTCATATGTTTTATGATTTATTCTATATTAGGGGGTAAGTGTTTTATGGCATCATGTGGTTGTGAAAAAAGTCAATGTGCATGAGTAATCTTTCTTTCATGTAAATCATTATTGGGAATTAAATTCAATATTTATTATAAAAGACTATTTGATGCATATTTTTTTGTTTAATTTTATAAACAAGTCTATTTGATTATTGTATATTAGTTGTATGCATTTTTTTAAATTGTAATTATGTGTTTAGTGCATGTATGCATTTGTTTAGATATTCTATATTAGCATTGTTTAGTGCATGTATGCATTTTTTATATTGTAATTATGTGTTTAATATGTGTTTTATCATGATTGTATAATAGTGCATTGTAATACTTGATTATTGCATATGTTTTATGATTTATTCTATATTAGGGGGTAAGTGTTTTATGGCATCATGTGGTTGTGAAAAAAGTCAATGTGCATGAGTAATCTTTCTTTCATGTAAATCATTATTGGGAATTAAATTCAATATTTATTATAAAAGACTATTTGATGCATATGAAAGAGTCTTCCTGATTAATGTATATTAGCATGTATTTAGTGCATGTATGCATTTATTTATTCAGTTGTAATTATGAGTTTAATATGTTTTTCCAGCATGGTTTTTTGATTATTGCATTAGTGCATATGTTTATATGAAAGAGTCTTCCTGATTATTGTATATTAGCATGTGTTTAGTGCATGTATGCATTTATTTATTCAGTTGTAATTATGAGTTTAATATATTTTTCAGCATGGTTTTTATTGTAATAGATTTAATTGACTTGTTATTAGGCTTTCCTCAAACTTGATCAATGTACTGGTTGCAAGGCACAAATCCAATTTGATGTGTAAAAAGACACTGGTATGTTTACTGTTGTTAAACACGACATGGTTCACAACCATGAGATGGCTCCAGTGGGCAAAAGGCACCTAATAAGGTCTCATAGAAAAGTGACTAAGGAACAGTTATGCATGATAAATAATTTGAGGAGTAGTGGTGTTGGCATAGCAGATGCTGTGCGTGTTTTAAGCAAAGAATCAGGTGGACCATCTACCCTTGGATTTACTGGGAAAGATGCTTATGATGCAATTGTTGTGCAGAAAAAGAATCAATTAGATGTATGTGATGCTAATCATCTTATAAAGCATCAACAGTTCTTCAATAAACAACTACCATCATCACACTGAACAATATAAGACTTACCATTAGAAATGGCAGGGGACCATAAAACACTTACCATTAGATATGGCAGGGGACCATAAAAGTAACGGCTAGTGTCGGTTTTCCAGTATAAGACTGATTGTAGGAAGGCATCAACAGTGTATTTGCACCAGTTGTAGCCTGATATTGGTATATCACCTATTGTGCAAGAAAGGAATTGGATGAGAGGTTGAGTGTTGGAGGTAGACTTAATGCAGGAGTTGACAGCCATGACCAAAAAACTCCTAATCCAATTGGGGTTAACTTCATTAGCTGGATCCATGAGATGGTCAACAATGATCCTAAGAGATGGGACACCTCTATCCAGCCCATGATATGCCCGCCAATCCACCAACATTTCCCAGTATTCATCCCCAGGCTCAAAATCATCAAGACTGGGACCTTGGAATGGCAAGCCATAAATGAGGTGGACATCAACTTCCTCCACTTTTATAGATTGGCCCCATTCAAGCAACAGGCTGCAGCTGCTTTCATCATACATGGCCACAATCTGGGCACATATGTACGGATCATTTTTGGGGAAGTTCATGTGGAGGAGCCCCCCGAAGCCAATGTCAATAATGGCTTGTTTCTTAGGTGGTTGGTCAGCTATCCCAGCGAGGAACTTCTGGAGTGGTTGTGCCGTCTGCCTGATTTTAATATATAAGTCTTCGTCGTCAGAGCTCAACAACTGTACAGGGAGTGCAGATGGCTGTGGAGCACGTGGGGGTGGGATAGGGGGTGATGGTTTTGGCTGTGGAGCACGTGGCTCAGGTCTGGGCTCTTTCCTAGCCTTCTTTGGTATTTCCCTGAAAGGTGAGAACAATAAGCAGACTACAATGATCGTATGTATAAACATTACTATGATTTACAGTGAACATTAGTATGATTTGTAGTGAACAGTAGTATAAGTTTCAGTGAACAGTAGTATTGTAATACCCCTCATGATTGCTTTAAAGGGATTTAGCAGGCTACTCATTCCAACAAGATGCATCTTTCTTTTAGGGAGCTCATTTCCTTAGTTACTCCACAGTTAAGCGTGCTTGGCTGGGAGTAGTCTAGGGATGGGTGTCCTCCTGGGAAGTTTCTCAGGGTGCGCATGAGTGAGGACAAAATACGCCGGAAGAACTTGTATTGGTTATTGAGGACAGTTGTTGGCCCTGGATGCGCATTGGTGACAATATACTCGACTCCGTATGGGTCGGGGTGTTACAAATGGTATCAGAGCAACCCTGCGACCGCGTGTTGGGGCGACCCTAAGGCCGTCAGGCCGAATATTAGGAGTCCTCAAGCGCCTAGTGGGGGAGGATTCTGGGGCTGCATCGTCATAAGGAGCGACCCAGAGGTCGTCTGACCGAATATCTAGAGTCTCCGGCAATCAGTCTTCAGGCTGGGGCGACCCACAGGCCGTATGCCGAATATGTGGAGTCCTCAGGCGCAACGAGGGCGTTGTTATTCTCAAGTGGGGGTATATGTAATACCCCTCATGATTGCTTTAAAGGGATTTAGCAGGCTACTCATTCCAACAAGATGCATCTTTCTTTTAGGGAGCTCATTTCCTTAGTTACTCCACAGTTAAGCGTGCTTGGTTGGGAGTAGTCTAGGGATGGGTGACCTCCTGGGAAGTTTCTCAGGGTGCGCATGAGTGAGGACAAAATGCGCCGGAAGAACTTGTGTTGGTTATTGAGGACAGTTGTTGGCCCTGGATGCGCATTGATGACAATATACTCGACTCCGTATGGGTCGGGGTGTTACAAGTATAATTTGTAGTAAAAGATAGTATGATTTGGAGTGTACATTAGAGTTGCATTGAAACGTATAATGTTTTTTATTAAGTTAAACATAAAATAATAATGCAACAGACAAAAAACAAATATTGAACTGGACAGTAGTATGTTTGTAGTGAACATTATTATAATTTGCACTGAACTTAATTGAAAATTGTTTTAACTTCAAGTGAACATAAACTAATAATGCAAAAAAAAAAAACGATTTTGTGCACTGAACATTAGTATGTTTTTTGTGAACATTAGTATTTTTTTACCAAACATTCGCGTTTGAAATATAATGGAAAATATTTTTAAAATAACTTCAACGCATAATGCAACAAACAAAAACGAATAATGCACTGAATATTAGTATCGTTTGGAGTGAACATTAGTATAGTGAATTCAAAATTGTTTTTACTTAAGTGAACATAAACTAATAATGCAACAAAAAAACAAAAACGATTTTTTGCACTGAACATTTGTAGGTTTTTAGTCAGCATTAGTATTTTTTTACCAAACATTAGTGTCGTTTGAAGTATAATGGAAAATACTTAAAAATTAACATAAACGTATAATGCAACAAAGAAAAACGAATAATAATGCACTGAATATTGGTATCGTTTGGAGTGAACATTAGTATGGTGAATTGAAAATTGTTTTTACTTAAGTCAACATAAACTAATAATGCATAAAAAAAACACGCTTTTTTGCACTGAACATTAGTATGTTTCTAGTGAACGTTAGTATTTATTTACCAAACATTCGTGTAGTTTGAAGTATAATGGAAAATATTTTAAAATTAACATAAACGCATAATGCAACAAATAAAAACGAATAATGCATTGAATATTAGTATCGTTTGGAGTGGACATTAGTATTGTTAGCAGTAAAATGGGAAATGATTTTTAATTAAGTGAACAGAAAGAAGAATGCAATAATAAACAAACGAAAAACACACTAAACATTACTATGTTTCTGAGTGAACATTATCCCAAACTAATGTAAAGATACAGTAAACACACTCCCAAAAAAAGTTTATAAACCCCATTAACTATAATGAACATAAGCTTACTTTGTTTCAGAGGGGCCCTGTCTTTTGTTGTTCACTTTCTGTTTACCCTTGTCAAGCACTCTGCTAGGGTTGCCAGCAGGATCTCTGCATCATTAAACCTATGATCAAATAGCCAGTCTGTATGGACACTTGGTTAAATGAACTGAACATAAGGTCAATGCATGTATTATACCTAGAAGTGGCAGGGGGATTGTTGGAGTTGGTTTGTGGTGTCTTCCCTTTATCAGCATGTGCACTAATAAACATTTTAACTACAATAATCAAAGATTTTGTAGAATGAACGATAAAATTAATGTGATGGCAATTACTATATTGGGTTGTCGTTTTTCTTTGTCACCAAGAGAACTGAAAACAAAAAAAAAAAAACTTTTCAATGAACATTAGAACCTTTTACATTGAACATGCTTTTATATAGATCCAAAAAGGTGCTTTCATGAAATGGATGGTAAGTGAAGAAAACCTTTTTATTGGAATGAACATGATTGGGATGAACATACATGCAAAAATTATTCCTATTACAGAACTAGAACTCCAAAAAAACATATTTTTTCCAAATATACATTGATACAATTACAAATAGCAAATACCCTTGTTCACTCAAACAATAAACATTATCACAAATACACCAAACAAAACCCTAATTCTAAATCTTCATCAAACTCAGTGAACAAAACCATAATTCTGATGAACATAATTTAAATGAACATGATTGGAATGAACATATATGCAAAAATTATTCCTATTACAAAACTAGATTTCCAAAAACATCATTTTTTCCAAATAAACATTGATACAATTACAAATGATCAAATACCGTTGTTCACTCATGCAATAAACATCATCACAAACACACCAAACAAAACCCTAATTATAGTTCCTCTTGAAAGTCAGTGAACAAAACCATAATTCTGATGAACATGATTGGAATGAACATATATGCACAAAATTATTCCTATTAAAGAAATAGATTTCCAAAAACATTATCTTTTCTCCAAATAAACAGTCATACAATTACAAATAACAAATAGCCTTGTTCACTCATACAATAAACATCATCACAAACACACCAAACAAAACCCTAATTCTAAATCCTCTTCAAAGTCAGTGAACAAAGCCATATTTGTAATGACCCTTCTTGGAATTAACATACATGCCAAAATTATTTGGATGCCAGAACTAGATTTTCCAAAAAACATCTTTTATTCAAAATAAACATTGGTACAATTACAAAAAACATTACCGTTTTTGGGCTTCTTCGATTGCTTTTTTCTTTGCATGAGATTTCTTCATGTAAGTTATCAATGGCGGTTCAGATGAAATTTCAGGCCTGTTTGAACAAAAAAGATTCTGGTTTTACCCGCTAATTATAAAAAAAATTTAGTATTTTCCCAAAAATTATACTTACATATCTGTGGTTGATGAATTTGTTCGACCATCACATCTGCTTTCTTCATTTTGTGGAAAGCTATTTATGGTTCAACATTAAAAATAAAAAAAAAAACTTATTAATATGAGGGGAAATAATAATAAAAATAATAATGCAGCGAAAAAATAAAAAACATGCAAACAAAAGATTTATAAAAAGCAGAGAATTTTCAGCAAAAAACCCATTCAAAATCGGGAAAAAAAAATAACAACGTAAAGACAATTTTGGAATTATAAAAGCCAGACATTTTTTTTGCTTTTAAAAAACCCATTAAAAATCAGGAACAAATAAAATTTTGGATTGAACATTTTCGACTAATTCCAAAATTCCGTATGTTTACGAATTTTCAAAATTCAAAATTGCCGCTGATTTCAAAATTCAAATTTCAAAATATTTTTCAAATTTACTATTGTTCATTTCTCACTTCATTAACATACTGTTGATTCAAATTGTTAGTTTGTTCATCCAAGTTCTTCATAATGTTCTTTCAAATTACTTATATGTTCATTGTGATGAATATTTATGTTGTCATTATTATTCTTTATAATGTACAAATATGATTCTGCAATGAACAACAAAATATAAGTAATTACAAAAGATGGTTAATTCAAAATATAGTATGTACCCAAATGTAAAAATATAACCAAAATAATGCAATATATCCCATATGAACACCAGTGTCTTACAAAAAAACATGTATTGCTAACTAAATACTATTGAGTTCATTAAGAATATATTCTTGCTTTTGAGCTTCCTTCCATTTCCGATTGATTTTATTTGTGAGATCTCGACACCGTAACGTATCATTAGTTGTCGAAACTAGTCGAATTGAACTGATACAAGAAAGGAAAGAGCAATAGTTAAAACATAATTATTCAAGTTTATAATACAATGAACATAATTTTTCAAACATACAATTAACACATTTTAATAATACAATGAACATGCTCCCACACACAATAAATATATGACCAAATATAACGAGCATGTGACTAAAATGAACATGTTAATAATACAATGAACATCAGCCTAAAAATGTGCACCTTGTATTTGTAAATAGTACAATAAACATCACATAATCATACAAAGAACATTTAAACAAATATCACACATTTATAGACAAATATATGATAATCAACCCATCATTAATTCATATCATTTCATTGAATATATTACAAACACATAATGAACATATGACTGAAATCCAATAAACATTTGACTGTAGACACTAAAAATTTATTAGTGTTCTATATTAAAATAAGTTAATTATTATTGAGCTAAAATAAATAAAAATTTCATAAAACTACCTTTTATAATCAACTTTTTTTAAAAAAAGTAGCTTTTTAAAAAAAATCAAAAAACTACCTTATATAACAAATTTCTTTCAATATACTACCATTTTACCATTAATGGGGTTAAATCACAATAATTAAATCACCAATTAATTGGCTTTCTTTCTTCCCCCTCTAGTTTCTTTCCTCTTTTTTCGTTACCCCACCAGCAGCAACACCTACGACGATTGTCATTTATCGATTAGTATTAAATATAAACGTGAAATGGTAGTATATTGAAAGGAATTTGTTATATAAGGTAGTTTTTGGAAAGAAATTTTTTAAAAGGTAGTTTTTTGAAAAAAGTTGGTTATAAAAGGTAGTTTTTTTGTAATTTGCCCAATTTAATTAATTTAGCCCACTCAAATAAGATATCCAAATTAAATTAAACAAATATAATTTGGGTTCTAAAATATTTGGGCTAGCCCATATTACTAGTCCAAATAAGATAGTCAAATGGCAAAGGTAAAAAAGACTTCCAAGACATAAATGGGCCCAAGCCCATAAGCTATCAAGTCCATGAAGGGATCTTCATTTCCTATAAATAGACCTCATCTCTCTCATTTGAGGGGATCAGAAAATCATTATTCTCAAGAGCACATAAAATTCTCTTGGAATTCTCTATGCAAATAGTCAACAAGCACATTAACTCTGTGCCTACTGTTCAGATACACTTAAATAAATTCGATTGAGATTCAAGCTTTTGTCGGCCCTCATTCGAATACGCTCAAACAAAACTCAAACTCAGGTTGACGTTGATAAAACGTCATCCCACACTCAAACTCAGGTTGACGTTGACAAAACGTCTGTCTACACTCAAATCCGGGTTGACATCAACACATGTCACTCTCCAGCTGCGGAACAGAATCAGAGGACTTAATTTATTTTTATTATAAATTGTTTATAGAGATTGTACTCAATACATTTATTGAAATAAAATTTCTTTGTTACTTTCACTAGTAAAAAACATTGATTTGTGTCTCCTTATTTGCGTCACACAACTGGACAAACGACGCAGAAGGCTAGGGACGTATCATTTGCGTCGGATGTGGCATGAACGTGACGCAAGTCATGGTTCATCTGCTTCGCATGGTAGGTAGGGTCCGACGCAGATACTTAAAGCAAATGATAGGAGAATCATGTGCGTCGGATGCTATTCATGGTTCAACGCAAATAACTATGGGAAACTGGACAAACGATGTGCGTCGGACTTCATTAATGTGCGATGCAAATTACTGGGCTTAGGATATTTCCATCGGACCAAGAGTCCCATCTGACGCACACCTCACATCATATTCTCCCTTTTATTTTCGAGTTCCTTTTAGTTCCCTCACACATTCTCTCTCTCTAACCCCAAAATTATTTCACTCTAAAACCGCCGCTCTCCATCTCCTTCTTCAAATCTTCAATCTCTCCATCCCCTTCTTCAAATCTTCAATCTCATTCAATCTTGCAACATCTCCTTCGATTTCACGCTCAACATCTCCGACGAACTTCGTCTCCTTCTATTTCACGCTCAATATCTCCGACGAACTTCGTCGGTGTTCCGGCAAATCACGCTTAAATTCTCGCCTTCATCAAGCAGCGAGCGAAATTGAAGATCTTGAGTACAATCGCGAACAGCGAACAGCGAACAACGAACTTCGTCGGTGTTCCGGCAAACTCTTACTTTTGTTTATTCACTCTTTTGATTATTCTTTTCTAATTTACTTTTTCACTAATTCTGAAATACCCTGTTTTTTTTTTCATTTTTGTATTTGGGAAAATAGGGGCAAATATTGAAGATGAATGGGAATTCATCGAATTTTTTGATCGTGAATTTACCGGCAAAGATGATGTTGAGATGGTTGATCAACAAGAATATGGATGTTCATCTTGTACTTGTTTGCAGAATAATAGAAAGGTAATTAAAAAAATAAAAAGCTGTTTTTTTCTAGATTATTTTAATGGTCAGTTTAAAAAAATCAAAATTTTCTTTATGTTTGATGGCTATTTGTATCAGATTTTGAAGAAGTCTACAACAGTGCAAAGTTGAAGAATGATATTTTCAAGCAAGGTTCCAGAATTTAGGTTTAGTTTTCATTTTTTAGGAAGTTTCTAGTGTTGTAAGTTACTTTTATTTTTATTTTTTTTAAGATCTGGTAAAATTTGTAAGGCATATGTGTAAATTACATTTTTTTTAATGAAAATTAAGTTACTTTCATCTTCCCATTTCTCGATTTTCTTGTGGTTACTGGATTTTTTTTTTCTTTTTGAGATTTGATAAACAAAGGAGTGAAAATTTGATAAACAAAGGAGTGAAAATCATAGGTTGAGCCTCATGTGTGTCGCACATAGCACTACATGCGACACAGATGAAGTTCATTTGCGTCGCATGTAGTGCTATGTGCGACGCACATGAGTGGGGCTGGGCTGCTGGCTTGGCCATCTGCGTCGCACTTTACTCTTCATGCGACGCAGATGAGTCTTTTGTTGCTGTGACAGGGGCGAGGAGTCATCTGCGTCGCATGGTAGGTAGGGTCCGACGCAGATATCTACTCATTTGCGTCGCGTCGTTGTCCGACGCAGATCCTGTATCCTGATCTGCGTCGAGGCTTGTGCCGTCGGACCCATGTCCGACGCAAATAGGTGCCTCGCATCCGACGCAAATCGTCTATTCTGTACTAGTGTTTGATATATTTTGACTCGAAATTTGTGTATACACTGACCAACATGTGTTTCAATGAACATATATGCTAATAGAACAATGAACATAAGCCATAATTCATGTTATTAATGCAAGTAATACGTGTCAAACACACAGTGAACATATGAACAATTGTACCTAACATCTGAACAAACACATAATAAACATATGGCTAAATATAATAAACATATGACCAACACGAATTCAATGAGTACATTATAATAATACAACGAACATATATTTACAGTACAATGAACATTACCTGGTTTTTTTCTAGATGTCGAACTCGGTCGTCTCCTTTATTCATTGGGCTCTCTCCTTTATTTTGTTCATTGGGACCTCGATTGCAAGATTGTTTTCATTTTTTCACAAACCACTATCAAGATCTTCACTAGAAAAGAGGAAAAAACAATAAGAAATGAAAGTGCAAAATGTAAAAAAATGTTATCTTTTCTTATCAAATGCATAGATCTAATACCTTATGTTGTTGATTTCGCTTTGCAACTCGTTGTGTTCATCTTCATGTACGAAATTGTGCAAAAAAATGAAGAGTTTGATGAGAGAGAGGTTAGAGAGAAGTTAGAGAGATGTTGGAGGATTTGGGGAGAAGAGAGAGAAAGTCTCAAAAAATTTGTGTGGGAAAATGAAAGTAATGAATTCAAAAAATAGGTTTTATGTTTTTTGGTGTTCATTGGAGATCAACAGATGTTCATTCCATGCGTTTTTGTTTAATGAATCTGCGTTTTATGTTTTGTTGACTGCGTTTTGACCCATGCGCACCTTCCTCTCACATACACCCGTGCGCACCATCGACGGATTGACCTTTGGGGCGGTAGTGCGGTACGGTATGGTTAGGACTTAGGAGAGGGGGAAGGGAAAAGAATATATGAAGAAAGCCTTAGGTAAAGAAAGGAACTCGAAACCCCCTAATTTCCCTACATGTTTGGTTAGATTTCTCTCGTAGGGTTTGGTAGAGTGGTGGCGGTTTGTATTTTTCTCTTCCTCTCATGCCAGATCTTAGTGGGGTGGACTTGGATCGACGGTGGGGCTAGCATGGTCATTGGTTAATGGTGGTGCCATCGTGGTTAACATGGTGATGGTGGGGTCAACAATGGAGTGGTGAGTGGTGAGCGGTGGTCATGATTGGTCAAGGTGGTTCGGTGTAGAGGAAAACGGGGGAATCAAAAATCTTAATAGGGGGTGGGGAATGAATCTAGAGTACTTTAGGGGTAACTAATTCTAGGATAGGGGGTAAGAGAATTGAAAAAAAAACACCCAAACAAGCAACATAAAAGGGAAACAATTTCCTTTCTCTTTATGTAAAAACCCCTAATCAAACACCCCTTGAATGAGGTGTTTGATAAAAAGAGGGTTGAGACATGAGAGAGAGGATTGAAGACAATTAACTAATCTATATATATATCTAAAACCCAAAGCAACCAAATGCCATGCTGCCACATGTACTCCCCCCTCCCGAACAAATGATACAAATTGTAATCAACAAAAATGTATGTGTGAAGACTCGAACACGCAACCTCTCATTTGAAATACAAAGACACTAACCAACTATTCTACAATAGTTTTTTGGTTTCTATGGGAAAAACAAATCTATATACATCTAAGATTAGGAATAGACCACCAGCAACGATGAGACCAAGGAACCAAAATACTGGGCCGACACCCATGCCCAATAAACAAAACAGCCATGACCAAAATGTTGGCCAGCTTCCATCACCCCCTATGAATTGATTAATAGACCAGAGGCAGGAAATAACATGCATTTTTGGCAGCAGCATATGTCATCGCAAAAGCAGCTCAGGCCATGGTACCAAGCTAAGACACCACCTCCACTTTTCATTATTTAGTAACTGCTGCACAATTAAAAGCCCCACAATTACAACTTTTCAAACTTTTCAAAAAAAAAGCTTTTCAAATTTTTATAACATCCGTAATTAACACTACTACACCGTTTCATTGCGTCGGTTGTATTCTTACACATCAACCTACGTTAAAAAAAAATTATATTATATTTTTTATAAGTAATTATATATTTATATATATGCACTCTCTTGATACCGAGGTTATATTGATGAATAATTCATTTTATAATTTATTATGTGCAAAATTTAAAATAACTCGAAGATCATCTAATTTTCTAAGCACAATCCAATGCCTATAACTCTTTTTTTTCCACTTTTCTCAAGTGTTTGATTTAACACTTCAAATTCACATTGATAAATAATTATGGGCATCGCCAACAATTAGTTAACTTACAAAAGGCTCATAATTTATGTCAATTGATGACTTTTGTTTTAGTATATAGGATGAACTTTCCACGATAAATATCAAATGAGTAGTTATATTTTCGACAAATATTCTATGTTAGTTTCATCATTTTATGGAATGAAATGCTAATAATTAATACTCCATAATGTTGATCTAAAGATTTCCAAACCATTTCAATGAGCTTGCCTGGTCCACTAGGCAAGTTTGCAGGTGCGAATAAACTTTAATTTTTGGTGAGAGAATTATATTAGATGGAGTATTAAAGTATTTGCCAGGTTTACCGGGTGAAGCTTCTTATTTCTTTATAGTAAAAAAATAGCTTAAAATATAATTTAAAAATATGTAAATTATTATTATTTGTCTAAATTATTGTGCTGTCGCGTTCTGGAGCCCTTTTTTTTTAGATTTCACTTTTACGAAGTTTAGACCCCCGTAATTTAGGACAATAAACTAGTTTTTTTTGCCCGGGCGATGCCTCGGATCAGTTACAATAACCAAATATGTTATTATTTTTAAATTTCGTAATTTATTTTGCTACTTTCGTATTTTTTGTCCATTAAGAAATTGAAAATTCACGTCACGACGTGATAAGTAAAAAAAATTGAAAGGTTTGAGTTTGAAAAGAATATCTTAAAAGGAAATGTGATAAGAGAATAAGACATCAATATTCTCTTGTAAGTTACGTAATAAGAGTGTTAAAGATGTATATACTTGTTTAAGTCTTTTTAGTTAAGTATAATTATTACAAGACTTTATCATATTTTATTTGAAACATTAAACAACAAAGTCATAGTGTATTGATGGTTAAGCTCTTACTTTTCACTTCAAAGGTTACGTATTCGATACCTTGCACTTACATATTTTTTTAAAAAGTGAAGAGTACACATAGACATAAAGCATTTGCATTTGAAATTTGAGGAGAGTGCCACGTGGCACATAGGCTTTCTTTCGCACGCCTTTTAATATATTTGTATAGATTATTGACCAAGCTATAAAAGGAAGCCCAACATAATTAGAAGATGATTTCCAAAAAAAATCATAATTTAACATCGATCATAAAACAAATTTTCGTCGAAACCTTAGTGGTGCCAATAAAATAGGTCGGGGAGGATTCAATATGACTTTGCATAAAGACTGATTTGTTGTTTTTTGATAAAAACATATTTTTAGGCCCGGGCTACGCCCCGGGTAAGTATATCTTTCATTTAGTAATATGTTACTTTGAAATAATAACATCAAGTATCATTTGGTTTAATAGTTAAGACATTAATATATATGCTTTGTGATCTCGGGATCAAATCTTACATAATTCATTTTCTATGTTTTTAGTGTATGTAGATTACATAGAATAAAATAATCCAAGTGAAGGCGCCACATGGCATCGTTCCTGGCTTAGGAACGCCTTTTAATATATTAGTATAGATGGTCATGCCAATAATTAATTTTACTATTGACTTTTCGAATTAAAGAGTGAAGTCATTAGGAAGAGGTTTGTAATTAATTAGAAAAAATAACTCCAAATATCGACCTAAAATAGTAAAATATTTTAGGGGTCATGTTAAAACGAAGTTGTATGATTTAGGACAATCAACTACTATTATATTGTTAAAAAAATGCCAACCAAGCAGCAATACTTATAACAAATTTCTTAGATGTAACATGTTACACTATAACTTATGGTGTACCAACCCATAAAACACCTTTTGTTTTGTAAATGAGCTGAAATGGCGTAAAATAAATGACATCAAATTCATGACATTATGTGTGTAAGATACATCTTATTTTGTTGGAGTATGTGTCATTTACGTGAGAGATATGTTACACAATAAGTTATGGTATAAATATCCATCAGGAATACATTACTCAATTTCTTCTTGCAATCGAAATGAACCAAAACTCAAGAACCTAGCCACACACACTCTGCAAGTCTACAACATCAAATGTAGCATAGCCCAAATTGAGAACTCAATTCTCTGAGGAGTAATCATGAGCTTGGCCAATAATCTCATCACATAAATACACTCCCCGGCTAGTGGAACCGAGAGGCGGCTTATCGACGGCCAACCATGCATTGACAGTGAACTTGACTTTCCGGCAACCATGATCCGGTGTGATGGAGGTGATCTCTACATAGTCGACGTACCAATCAGGAGACACACCAGTATTATCATGGCTCAATGTCATACTACAAATTGAACTATTAAAGCATCTGCCTTTAACAGCAAATGTGTCCAAATTCCCTCTTCTGAAATAGTAGTGGGACTTGCTCATAATTCCCCATGATTGCAGATTTGTTATGTTTAACCGATTGATATATTTGTCCCGAAATTCAAGGCTCACTGTAGCATACGTTGTAGCGGAATTTCCATTTCCTGTTTTCACATCAATTATGTGTGTGCAGTAATCATCCTGCAATTTCAGGTTTAATTATCATATACGTAAAAAAATTGAACAACTAAGTGTGATGCATGTATTTGTGAATTTTAGTTTCAATTTACAAAATAAAAAGCAATATAAGTATGCTGCAATTAGAAATAAATCACTAAAGACTAAAGTTATCGATCACTATTGGTTGTTACCTTATCCATTTCAACTAACTTATCAATTTCAATTCTTTTTCACCTATTGTTGCCAAATATAGCCACCAAATGAGAGGTAAGAAATTAATTGTCATGCTAAAGATTACATAATATTTAATGGTTAATGTGCAAATCAAGATTACTGGGAAGAGTTAAATATCAGCTATTACTTTGCGGAGGAGTCTTTATTAGTTACAATCTTTGTTGTGATAAAAAAAAGTTTTACATTGTTGATCGAAAATGTTGTGAATTGTGAGTTTGACATTGAGATCAAACTGTCGACCTATTTTCTTCTGGATAGTTGATATCATAAATATGTAAATTTCACAAAAAGGATACGGCTATAATTTAATTAAGTAGACAAGATTTTCCCAAAATTTTTAAAAAGTATTAATATAGTAAACTTTCTATCAGCTTCACCACTAGGATAAAAAAAAAGTCAAACCTTTATGCTAGAAGATCCTTGATCTATATATGCTTTGTTGCACCCTTTATTTCAAATTTCAATTCTTTGACTAAAATTTCTCATTTGGCATTAATGTTCTTCCTACCCTTCAAAATGTCTTATTTGTTTCTAGCATTGTTATCACAAATTTCTTCTAGTGAAAAAATAAAATGCGAAAGTTGTGTATGATATTAAAAAAAAAACATATGTTTCATAATAATCAACAATAACACATGCAACTAGTCAATTAAAATTGAGCAGGAAAAACAACCCAAAATTTTAGAATAGATAGATGAGCAGAAAAAAAATGCGAATTTTCAGGATGTTAAATCTTACCCATGAAAAAACTGAAAAAGGAGCAAGGATAAAGATCGAGGTGAATAAAAGAAGCTTGGCTTCCATGGTGGCTGCCTCTATTTTTCTTCTAATATGTTTGCCAACCTATTTAAGTTATGGCAAATGACATTTATGGGAAGCACGTAATATATCATTGTCAATCTTAAAATAATTTTTACTCTTACAAGTTTTGAGGAGGTTTTTATTTGATTAAGTACCCAATATTGTTAGAATTTTAAAATTAGTGAGCTATCACAAGTTCACAACTGGAAAACAAAATATAATATTGGGATCAAACAGTAACTAAGGTCTAAGCCAATAAATGTTAGGATTTTAGTCTCAAACTACCATTAATTTTCAAGTTTTTCGAGAAACTACCTTATAAAAAAATTGTTGTCCCAAACTACCTTACTTTTACCATTTTGTTATTGACAACTACCTTATGACGGGTGATTAAGAGGGTAATTGTTTCAATTTTAGTTTAAGTAGAAGAGGAATTTAATGGTAGATTGGTGGTACAAAGTGTCAACATAGATATGAGAGAGAGAGCGTACAGGGAAATGAGGAAAATAGGGTGGGAAAAGCATGAATAAGGGGTTTGAGGAGGTCAAGTGATATAACCTGACATTAAAAAATTGGGAAAAAAAGGTCAATGTCGGAAACTGACATAATGTAGATGTCAACAACAAATGGTAAAATTAAGGTAGTTTGGGACAACATATAAAGTAGTTTCTCGCAAAAACTTGAATGTTAAAGGTAGTATTGGACAAAAAATCCTAAATATTATTCTTATATTTTAAAATTAAAATTACGATATAGACGTCTAGCTCGTAGATGATGATTATAATATATCCTAGTTTTCGAAACCCGTGCGATGCACGAGTTATTTTTTTATGTAGTAGAATTATATATATTCAAATGTCACTAGGTGTTATATTTTATATTGTATGATCTCTTTAGATTGTTTACTGAAAACCAAACTTTAACTTCTCAATATCTAAACTATAGATATGTATACAACTCTATTTTTATAAATACAATTTTTTTAAAAATGACATGGTGTAATTACTCCTTTTAGTTTTTATTAGTTTTACCCACTTCTTTGGACATGTAGGTTTTTGGGAGAAATAAGTATGTGGTAGTATAAAAGGAAAAGAGAAAGTATTAATTTATTGTCATATTGTATTGAAGTTAATATTGTGGACCAAGAAAAGTAGAGTGATAAGGTAAAGATAATAATAAAGGCTTTTTTGTCCTAAACTACCTTTAACTTTCAAGTTTTTGCGAGAAACTACCTTATAAAAAAATTATTGTCCTAAACTACCTTACTTTACAATTTTGTTGTTGACAGCTACCTTATGCCGGTTTCCGGCATAGATTTTTGTTTTTTCAGTTCAAAATTGTGGGACAAAACAAAATTACCCTTGTGGAAATTGAGGAGGGTGATTGTTTCAATTTTAGTTTAAGTAGAAGAGAAATTTAATGGTGGATTGGTGGTACAAAGTGTCACATAGATATGAGAGAGAGAGAGCGCGCACACAGGGAAATGGGGAAATTAGGGTGGGGAAAATTAAAAAAAGGGTTTGAAGAGGTCAAGTGATATAACGTGACATTAAAAATCCGGAAAAAACAAAAGTCAACGCGGGAAACCGGCATAAGGTAGCTGTCAACAACAAAATCGTAAAAGTAAGGTAGTTTGGGACAATAATTTTTTTATAAGGTAGTTTCTCGCAAAAACATGAAAGTTAAAGGTAAAGTAGTTTGGGACAAAAAATCCAATAATAAATAATTTGTAGGACCATTTCAAAAACAAAAAAGAAGAAGTGAATAAACTAATAAGGGGTAACAACCAAAAAAGAAAGTGGATAAGCTAATAAAAACCAGTGGGAGTATGTGATAATTAATGTGAAAATAATTATGATAAATATCTTAATTAGAATACAGTTATAGTACGCTATTCTAATAGTTATTTCTATATGTATCTAAAATAAAGAGTAAATAGTACGTTACTATTTATCTAAGTTAATACTTCATTTTAATTGGAAAAATTGATAGGAACAGTCTCAACTATGAGCGTTCCGCCATTTTCAGTCCCAACTAAGGATTATTTCTGAGCGGTCCCAACTATACATCATTTTTTGCCGAAGTGGTCCCAAGCGGTCAACGACTCTTTAACAGGTAAATGCGTTTTTTTTTTTTTTTTTTTCACCACCACCTATTCAACATCACCCCACCACCCAACACATCACCCACCACCCAAGCACCACCAACACTTTCTCTCTCCACGAAACCACCACCCGATTACTCCCACCACCACCACCACCCCCTCCACCCCCACCCAAACTCTGCCACCCCTATGACACCCCCTCCCAACCCCGATCTTGGATTGCTCCTCTAAAATCAAACATCAGGACATATGGTTAAGATCATGTGGTAGGGCTAGCGACAAGTCAAAGACTCAGACACACAAGAAAGGAAACGAACCAGGATCATGAGGCGACCAATTCTTAGCAATGAAGTTTTAAAATGAATACTAGCAACCTGCCTAATTCCCATCAACTATAATCTGTAATAGTCGGACAGTATGTTGTGGCATGTATTGAAACTGCCATCACATCAAATAAACACCAAAATCAAATAAAAATTTCCCACCTATTAGCTAATGACTAAATTCAAGTTACTTTAAAGATCATTAAACAGACTAGAACAGACAATTGCTCTAACTTATAAGCAAATGGCAATAAATTGATCAAAAATTAAAATTCAGATTGAACAAACATTCAAACTCAAATGAGTTATGAGTAGCAAGAGAGATAGAGTAGCAGCGCAACCGGGTCGAGGTGAGATAGAGTAGCGAGAGAGAGTGTGTGTGTGAGAGTGGGGCTGCGGCTGGGACACGAGAGAGTGGCGCGCAGTGATGCACCGGTGGTCGTGGATTTACAGCGGCAGGTGAAGGGTGGTGCTTGCGATAGTTCGAAGGGGGCAGGCCTGGTTTGCACGGTGGTGCTGGTGTTTTAGTATCAAAATAAAGCAAAGGAGAGAGAGTGGTAATGGAACTTTGGGGATTCCTTTGCCGGTGCTTTCCGGCGAGATTTTGAGGGGGTGGCAGGGGAGGAATGCGGGAGGAAGGAGGGAGGAGGGGGTGGCAGGGACGAAGGAGGGAGCTGCAACTGGGAGAAGGTAGTAAGGAGAGAGAAAGGGGAGGAAGAAGGTAGTAAACCAGGTGAAAAAAAAAAAGTAAAAACTAAGATTAACCGGTAAAATGGGTCACCGATCCAAGCGGGACCATTTTTGTAAAACATACCCCAAAGTTGGGACTACTCAGAAATAATCTTTAGTTGGGACTGAAAATAGTGGAACGCCCATAATTGGGACTGTTCCTGTCAATTTTTCCATTTTAATTTCATAAGTTGTAAAATTATATTGTAAATGGATCTTATTTCGAAGCATATTTCGAGCACTATCCAATGGTATAAAAGTTATAATATTCCGAATTATGTAGCAAAAGTTATAATATTCCGAATTATATAGTATAATAATTTAGGTTGTTTATTCAAAATCAAACTCTAATTTTCCCTTATCCAAAACGCCATATATGAGTTTATATTTATTTAGAACCCTAATTAAAAATAATGAAACATGACATACTTAAGTGATGTTTTATATGCTTTTGAAATCTTGAGGAGCTCTGTACTCTCGAAAAGTTCATCTTTTATTTAGATTTAGATTCGTGTTTTTTTTAAATGTAGGTAAGATGATATTACGTTCGTACATAACTATTTCAAAAAGAAACATTTGTACATAAGAACATGAGCTGAGTATGCGGTACGCCATATAATCCTACTACTTTGTCGGTAAACAATAGCACAACTACAGTTGTTGTTAGAGTATAAAACTATTTATGGGGCACCAATTATCAATTTAAGCTTTGTCTAAAGCACTATAGGAGTTTTATTCTTTTCTTTTTTTGAAGAAATGGTTCAATTAAATAAGTTAGGGCTTAAAAAGCCCATTTAGGAAGTTTAAGTTGTTCTAATTTATTTTCTTCTCAAATTTATGATGGACTGACAGACCTACTCATGGAATATTGTATTTAGACAATGATTCGAGAATGTGCCGAATTGTTAAATTTAGGTTTTTGGATTCATAGTTCCGTCAAAAGTTTTTTGTTTGCTTTTGTTCGATACAATTCCGTTGTTATTTGGAATTTATTGTAGATGTCATGTCATATGACTTTTATTAATTAAAATTAGAATTATTTTGTTCATTTAGTATACTATGACTCCAAATTTATTGGACGCATGATTATTTTAATGCTGCATTTAAAATTGTAAACTTATAAAAATGTAAAATCTAGATTTCATGCAATCTATCTATATCTATATTCTATCTCTATTATATAAGTGAAGGGGGGAGGAAGATGGTGTCCCCTTATAAAAAGTCTAATATACCCTTAATGAATCTAAATTGCCATATATATTAAATAATCTTTTCTTCTTCCTACTTGCCATATATATTGAACAAGTTAACAATGGAATTGAATTTGAAATTTCAATTAAAATTAAATTAAGGAGAATGATTTCTTCTTCTTACACATGTGTGAAAAACTCTGATCAAAATTTCAATTGACAGTATAACTTGGTTGACACAATTTTTTTTTTTGACGAGATTGACACAACTAGAAGAAAAAATAAAAACCTTGAATTTCATATTAATAATTATACTGATAATATTTTAAAAACCTAAATGTTGGTTATTATTCGGTAATATATTATATAAACCAAACTCTTCCACTTTATTAATATCCAACGATTGAATCTGATACACAAATTCTTCCACTTTATTTGTGGACAAGCTTTCTTCTGCTTTGTATTTCCTTCTCTCAATACTATGGAGTATTTGAATAATGATGAATAAATAACCTAAAAAACCAACGAAACATTGATTTAAGAAAAACATATTTAAAAATTTTAAAATAATTATAAATGTTTGTTCGAATTAAATTTTTTGTAGCTCTGATGAATAACTAATTGAGAAAAAATGGTTAATATGAGAAGCATAACGTGCAAAAAATGCTAGTACTAATACTACCTCTGGTTTTTATTATTTGCAACGATTAGACATCTTCTCTCTCTACTTTATGTCAAATCGTTGCAAATAATAGAAACCAGAGGTAGTATATATATATGTATATATATATATGTATATATATATATATATATATATATGTATATATATATATATGTATATATATATATATGTATATATATATATATGTATATATATATATATGTATATATATAAAGGAGGAACTTTTCGGGAGCATAGGGAGGTCCTCAAGATTTCGAGCTCATAGAGCGCGCCACGTAGGATTGCTACGTCATCAATTTTTATTTTTATTTTTTACAAAAATAGAGTTCTAGATGATTAAAATACATATACGGAGATTTGGATAAGCGAAGATTAGAGTTTGGATTTGAATCAACAACCCAAATTATTATATCATGAAAATTGCGTATAACTTTTGCTACGTAATTCGGAATATTATATTTTTTGTACCATTGGAGAGTGCTCGAAATATGCTTCGAAATAAGATCCATTTATAATATAGTTGTACAACTTATGAAATATAGAGCGCCATGTAGGATTGATAAGCGAAAATTAGAGTTTGGATTTGAATCAAGAACCTAAATTATTATATCATGAAAATTGTGTATAACTTTTGCTACGTAATTTGGAATATTATAATTTTTGTACCATTGGAGGGTGTTCGGAATATGCTTCAAAATAAGATCCATTTATAATATAGTTGTACAACTTATGAAATAGAGCGCCATGTAGGATTGTCATGTCATCAATTTTTAATTTTTATTTTTTTCTAAAAATAGAGTTCTACATAGATTTAAATACATATAAGAAGTCTTGGATAAGCAGAAATTAGAGTTTCGTTTTGAATGAACAACCTAAATTATTATATTATGTAAATTGTGTATAACTTTTGCTACCTAATTCAGAATATTATAATTTTTGTACCATTAGATAGTGCTCGAAATATGCTTTCAAATAAGATCCATTTACAATATAGCTCTATAATTTATGAAATAGAGAGCACCAATTAAGATTGCCATGTCATTAGTTTTTATTTTAAATATTTGAAAAAAATAGAATTCTACATATATTTAAATACATAAAAGAGTTTTGAATAGGGGGAAATTAGAGTTGCGTTTTGAATAAATAACCTAAATTATTATATTATGTAAATTGAATTTAACTTTTGCTACCTAATTCAAAACATTATTATTTTTTTACCATTGGAAATATGCTTTAAAATATGATCTATTTACAATATAGTTTTACAACTCATGAAAATATATTAAATTAGATGTGTTGTAGGACATTATTTAGTCTTTTGTTAGATAAATATAATAATGGCTATAAGTATTAAGTATAATGTATTATATGTGATTATAACATTTGATTATAGGTCCAATTTACAGGATTAAACATATTATCTTTCAAAACCTCAATCTTACTCAACTAAACTAAAACAATGTAGTATTGCAACAAAATAAACTAAAATCTATAGCGATAAAGTTACATATTAGAGTTTTGGATTATGTAAAAATAGAGAGTTTGATTTAAATAAAACATCCTTAGAATATTATAAAGAGCTCCACCTAAGCATGCCATGTCATTCTTATCAATTTTTAAGAAAATATTCTTTCTGTCCTGCATCAATTAAATTATTACCCTCTACTTTCTTAAAGTATCATTCTGGTATTATTCATGTTAAAACTGTATTAGCTATTGTTAGTCATACCTGTTATTGGGATACCATTTAATAATAGACTTAGCTACAATATTTCAATTGAATAATAAAAATTATAAAATTAATATATAACAATAACAAATATAGAAATTACAGTATAATGACAAATACTTTCTCCGTTTTTTTTCTACTTCAACAATTGGTTTAGACATGGTTTTTAAGGAAATAAAAAATGGGTAGTTTAGCATAGATGTACCTCTTTAGTTAAATAGAGTATGGGAGAAATAAATCTTTATTAAAGTAAACGCAACTTTATAAGGCAATTCGGGTAATTAATGATGGTTTTATTAACATAAAGTAAAGGTAATATTGTCAACTGTAGTTTCTCAAAACTGGAATGGTTCCAAAAGATGAAACTACCTAAAGTGGTAATTTTTGTAATAGAAAAAGAACGGAGGAGTATGTAAATACAATGATATTGAAAAATCTCATTTTACAACACCACAAAATCAACAATAATTTTAACAAAAAATTTCCAATAAAATAAAATAAACAACAACTCGTGCAAAACCTAGTATTAATAAATGAAAAGAATAACTACTCGGGGTATAACCCGGCCTAAAAACTAGTTTTCCTTAAATCATGATTTTCATTGTTGTTATTAGAAATCTATTTTAGATGTATGTATTTTATTAATGAAAAATAAGTTTAGGAACTGTCTTCTTCGTTAATCAATTTGCAAATCCACTATCACAAATTCTTGGAAAAGACGGTTTCACGTTAGTCTTAACGTGAGACCTGCCCAAATCCAAAAGATATGCTTTTCAAAAACGGACCGTGTCTCACAAGTTCTCACGATAATATTTTTGGCGAATTAGTTAATGTTTTTGGCGAATTAGTTATGTATTTTAGAACAATAGTTTAGAGTTGGTAATCTATATATAGACTTACATTATTTTTTAGTTAACATATCCTGTACATTAGTTAGTGTTGCTCTATAATTAGTTAAGATCTATTGAGCATTATTTAGTTTCCAATATAAACGAAAAAATTACTTTTTTATAAATCTAAAATGTCAAATACAAAAGACAATCTAAAAAAAAAACTTAAAACAACCTAGCATTTGGAGTAATTCTACCAATTTCATTTCGGTTCTAGGAATTTGTTTTTTTAGTCTTCTTAAAATTACTTTTCTTCCTTACACTTCTTCTCATTAATTTGTTTTTGCACGTTCGGAATCTAAAATAACCAATATAGTTGTACTTGATGAGCATTGTTCTTCTATCATTGGTTTTGTAGTTAAGACTTTGGTTATACTTGCAGCAATAGACTTGTAGACTTCTTGCAGTACCTTTCTTGCATCTTCATTATCTTGACTTTTGAGAATGAGATTGGAGAACTTTCTTTCGGTTTCATATCGCCATGGGGTTACGTTGTTTATAACTGCTCCAGAGATTTCTCTTTTCCACACTTCGCTCTTTGCAAATCTAGTCCACCTTTTGCACATGTACATTTGTGGTATTGTTGTGATTGAAAAAATAAGATGCGTTATAATCTGGTTTTTATGTTATAACTAATATATTTCAGCGCTTAACTAATATATTTTACCACTTAACTAATATACTTCACCGCTTAACTAATATACTTCACCGCTTAACTAATATACTTCAGCACTTAACTAATTCATCCAGAAGCAATTTAAGGCTAGCATAACTAATAGGTTCAAGCGCTTAACTAATTCTGGTGCTGGTTTGATGCACGCGCGTGATGTCAGCATGACATCAGCTGGTCTCACGTTAGCACTAACGTGAGACCGTCTCTTCAAAAACGGACTCATCCACTATATCCTAAACGAGTGTTTACACTTGGAAAGATTGTTTGTGCCACTGCTACCCATTGACAGGCCTAAGTGCAAGAGTAGTGAGTGTTGTTTGTTGTCGTTCTTTTGCCTAAAACATGGTTCTCACTAGTAGGGGTGTGCATTATCGGATATCGGATTCGATCCGATCCGAAAATCCGGATACCCGAAATTTCGGATCGCTAAAAAATCGATCCGAATCCGATCCGAAAATTTCGAATATCCGGAATTTTCGGATCGGATCCGATATCCGATCCGGTAATCCGAAATATCCGAAATCAATTAAAGGCCTTATACCTGCTATGCAATTGTTGCTTTAAATATGCTACTGCCTCATCATTACTCATTACATATTCTTCATTTTTTCTTTTTGAAGGAAAACATATTCTTCATTCTTCAATAGCAATGTGATAATTTATTTTGAATTAAAGTATCAAACCCACTACTTGTCAAACCTGTAGCATTCAACCCATTAATTCTTCAACAACAACAACAATTTTGAATCAAACCCAACACACTACTTCTTGAACAACGAACAGCTAGCAATCTCATTCAAGGATCATAAGTCAACTTGTTTTTAATGAATTCTCGACCCGTAACATTCATGGATGGTAATTGGTAAGTTCACTTGTTCCATTCTTCATCACCCAATTTTGCGAAATCTAGCGTGAAGCGAGGAGAGAGATTATACGAACGCCGTGAACCAAGTGAAGAGCAAAGAGAGTCGCGAACTCCGTCCGAACGTCGTGAAGTGAAGAGAGAGAGGAGGAGGCGTGGACCGGAGGCGGGGTGGGGAATGCAGAGGATAGATGACATTTAGGTTTTCTAAACTAAAGGTTTCAAGGCCCAAAGACAGCACAACCCATTTGGATTTCATTTTTTTTTTTAAAAAATCGGATTTTCGGATTATCCGAAACTTAAAAAAAGCCGATCCGTATCCAATCCGAAACCCGTTTTTCCGGATACCCGATCCGAAATATTCGAAATGCAAAAACCGGATCGGATATCCGAAATTTCGGATCGGATCGACGGATATTGGGTCGGATTATTCGGACTCTCAGTCATCTCACTTACTTTTGTCACCATGGCCTCTTAAGGAGAGGAAAATGTTGCACATAAGATCATACACTTAAGAGAATGATGTGCATCATACTTTTGAGTTCCGAAGGCATACAAACAGTTAAAGATAACGTATAAATACAATAAAAATAATATCACCGAGGATTACATGGCAATGTTTGAGATATTAAACAAAAATAAATAAAAAAAATAATGGCTTATTAGAAAAATAACTTGTATTCACTATATTTTAACGAATTACACACGATTCCTTTATATAGGTTGAAGACAAACACTAATAAGTCTAAATATTAGCTAGCATGTGCCATTAACATAAAAAACACTAATACTAGCCTACTAAGTGGGCAATTAAAAATGTCTCATGATTAACTCCACCATATCAACACTACTAATAAGTCAAAAACTGCTACATTTTATATAGGAGAATAATTAGCAACTAACACATTGACTAAAGAGCAATGATTTAGCGTTTGGGAAAAGTAGAGAAGCTCGTCGTCAAACAAATGATTGTTATACAAAGACCAAAGTACAACAAACGATTATGAAGGTAAATAAATCAAAGAGCAACTTCATGATGATTAATTACCCTATTAACTTTCATTGTTCATCAATTGAACCATAAAATCAAGGGACTAGAGCGTATAATATTTGTCAATTGATTGAAACATGTGAGAACTCCAAGCCAGAACCATCTAACTTTTCTTCCATGATTTTACCCAATCTTTCCACCATCTCTTTACTTAAAAAGATTAACCCAATCCCCCACCTCACCTTTCCTAAACAAACCTTTGTTATCAAAGTCTAGTATAGATTTCCCATTCTTGTTAATTTCAAAATCACTCAAGCTTTGGAAGCTACACAATTTAGCAATCTCCTCAACAACTCCATTTTTTCCTCTTGGGCGAAAATGGATGCCCAAAAACTCACCTAATTTCCTCACTTGCAAAGCTAACATCCCCTTTAAATCTTCGTGCTTCGAAACATAACTTTTTCGGGTGACTTCAAACTTTCTTTCCAATACCCTAGCATATGGTCCCAATATGGTCCATACCCTACTTGGCCTTTACAATACATATCAAAAGGCTTCTTCCAATGAGAAAGCCCCCATGTATTTAGGCCTTATTTTCTTCATAAAATGCCAAATTGAAGCAAAAGTGTCAAAAGGGTTCCTACATATGTAAACAATCTTGCAATTTGAGTTGTTTTTTGTCATAGTTTTAGGCAAAGAATGGTAAGGAACATGAGAAGCAAAAACCTTGGAGAATCAAGATTTGACAAATTTGGGACTTGTTTGTTTGCATAAACTTTGTACTCTAAGAATGGTACAAGATCATGTGGGTTAGACCTTAACAAAGGATGATCTTTAGAGTTAAGATCGAAACGATGTCGACTAACGATGGCAAAAACAAGAGCTTTGAGCCAAGTAGTGCCAGATTTTGGCACTGTGGCTATAATCACATCACTATCTTGAGCTCTAAAGTGGGTTTGAGTGGAGATGATGGCTTGAATTTCCTTGGGTTGACACCAAAAACTCTGAAACAAATAGAGATTTTGAGTTCTCCATCCTTTAACTTTAGGAAGGGAAATTAGTAATTGCTTACATTCTTTGGTAATACCATTGAACTCATCCTCCTCTTTTATTGTCTCTTCTTCTTTCGAAAAGTTGTGAGTACTCATTTTTTTTTGGTTAAAAATGGTTTGGTTTTCATGTCCAATTTATAACCAGACAACTGTACATCTATAATCTAAGTCATACCATGCGTATAACGTGGGGAAACGTCAGTTGCTAACTGCTAAGTTTCACATTCATGCATAGTGATGCATGATGCATATACATAGGCCCTCTTACATTAATTAAATTAATACACATTAAGCACACGACAGTCGGCAGTCGGCACAGGGCTAAGAACAGTGGAAAAGCCGAAATGGCGCAATGTTCCCGAGTGAACATTCGCTTTTTAGTCTTTTTTCCTTTTTTTTCCTAAAAACTTTTTTCTTGTATTCATTGGTAAAAATTGTAATGTATTTATATTATATTTTGTAAATCCAAAATCTATCTTGTATATCTATATGATTTTTTCCTTTTTTATACATCTTGTTAAGATTTGGCGCTTTTGGCACGTTTGAGCAGAATGTTAGCGGTTGGGACAA
Source organism: Beta corolliflora (assembly GCA_947648045.1). NCBI lineage: Eukaryota > Viridiplantae > Streptophyta > Magnoliopsida > Caryophyllales > Amaranthaceae > Beta > Beta corolliflora. Next base: position 180,766 of record CANSZD010003850.1, read on the forward strand.
AGATTAAAACGCTACTTAAGAAAATTATGAGTGTTTGGGAAGATAGTGGTTGAAGAAGCGGATAGCAGTTGAAGTAGATTATGAGTAGCGGTTATGGAATGTTATCACAAGTAACGTTTGGGATTTAAGGTATGCGATTCAAGCAAATAAACACTATATAATAAAGCATAAGGTAAAATTATTAACCAATGTTTTTTTTTATTTCTTTTTCCTTTTACTGTTTATTTATTGTTTTATTCTATGGCAATTCAATGTTTATTTTATAGTAGCAGAGATGTAATTTAAATATTTATTTTAAAGATAAGATATTTTACAAGTATTTTAGTTAAAATTGGTAATATAAATTTTCGAGGGTTAAATATTTTCTTAGATTTATACATTTCTTTGAGCACCTAAAAAGTCATATACTCCTTTTTGTGTAACTTCTTTGAAAAAATAAATCTTGAATTTAACTATTGAACGAACATATGAAATTATTGTAGTTCATTTCATATTAGAATAAATATCATTTATTGTCTTTTATAATTTCAACAGCTACATTTGCCAAACACTTCTAATTAAATAATTAATTTAATCATTGATCACGATAACTATTAGTAGTGACATACCTGCTACCGCCAACATAACTAATGCAACCGCTAACCGCTACTAACCGCTAGTTTTGCCAAACATACCCTTAGATTAAGCAAATACTAACTACTTGTAATTAACACTAATCAACAATTAATGAAAAATATTAAGGGAACCAAGAACAATAATGAAAAACACACCGAATAACGTGGGAAGACCTGAGTTTCGAGAGAAAAACCCACCAAGCAAAGAATTTTGATTAATGACAACAATGGATGATGATTACAAGTACTAGTGGATGAATTAATGCTCTTTTCTCTCTCCTCTTTCACTACACCCCTAGGAAGATCTCATTTTGTTTGAATAATAACCAAAAACTAGAAGAACGAGGGGTTATATTATCTAGGAAAAATACAATCCAAGGGTTAAGATTTAGTCTCAAATCCGTAAATAATTTCAATAGATCTGGGTCGTCCGCGCAGTCCCGATAAACCGCCCGCCCCGACAAAGCCGCCCGACCGAACATCAAAGTCGGCCGCCCAGGGACCAAAGTCCTAGAAGTTCCAGCCTCGAGCTGTGAAACTTAGAGTTCTATAGAGGTCGGGCGCTAACCGGGAACCCGCCCAAGCGCCACTGTTTCCAAGTCTTCCTCTCCTTTCTTCATTTTGTTTGCTTAACTCCACACAACCCATCACATCTAGATACTATATTTGCACATCCATAATGGTTTTTGTGCCAATATCATTGTTCAGTATTTTTTTATTTCTTTTTAATTAGGTAATAAGAAATACTCCGGATTGTTTCTCGCATACACCCTCCATCTAGAGGCCCGTTAACAACCGTACACCCCCAACCCCCTCTTATATCCCAAGCAAATGATTGGAGTAGGAATTGAACCCCGTACTTCGCTAGGAAAGATGAGAAAACTCACCATTTGAGCCAACCTCGATTCCTGGGTAATTTTTATTGAAGGAGAGCAACGATTGGGTAATTTATAATTGACAAAGATAGAGAGTGAGCCAAAGGATGTAATAAAACTAATATAATAATAATTAGATCATGTCAAAAATGAAAAATGTTTAAATTAATTTAGGAGAAAAAAAGTGTTAAGATTATTCTAGGACACGGGGAGTAATAATGTTTTTACCACTAACCAAGCTGATATTTGGTGTTATCATTTTAAAGTAAAATTTAATAAATGAAAAATATAATTACCGATGTAAATGCTTGGACTATAAACTAGTATATCATTAAAATGTGTGGTTAAGCATTATACGTTGTCACGATCACCCCACCTCATACCCTACATTGGCGTCTTTTTACTTCAATGCGACGTTTTATACGCTAACATGACATTCCCTTAAAAATTGGCCAAAAAATTGTGTAAGAGGCTTTTGAACCCATAATCTCTTACTCTGAAGCCATAATCTTACCACTAAACTATAATATACGCCAAAACAAAATGTCAACTCCAAACTATATATCCATCTTGTCTTATTAAATAATTCGATGCACCCCCCCAAATTCTATAACTAGTTAAACCCCAAAACTCAACGAAATTACAAGTTTCATCTCCAAGATGAACCAACAAAAAGAAAATCATGTTCATATTTCATGCCCCTAAAAAAAGTTCATATATCATGGGTTGGTCCTAGGGGCGATAATGAGCCCTTACTTTGTTCGTGAACCGTTCAAGCTCGATATGGTCAAAGTTCGGTAAAGTTCGGCCCTTTGTGGTTCAATTGGAGACCTTAATGACTGAGTTATGACAAGCCTCGGTTTGAATAACTTCTTGAACATGCTCAATTACTTTTTTTATATATGGAAATAATGTATTATGTATGTATACGTAAATAAATTTATGCTAATCTATTAATTATCAAAGAATAAGCACAAAAAATAAAAATATTCAAAAAAAGAAATATAAAGAAGACTAAAAGACAATATAATCTCCTAAAAAACTAAAAGATAATAATAAGGTCAAGCTCGTTCATGAACAACTCGATAACCGGCTTTCGGACGCCTACAAAGCTCGATTAATAAAGTTTAATCTCACCACATGCTCCGACAAGTGGAGTCAACTGAGGCCCTGCGCCGATAGGTGCCCCTAGTTGGTCCATGGATAATTTCACATAAGATCCAACCATCCACACCCACACCCACACCCACACCCACACCCGAATCCTGAACCCACTTTCATCGAATCCTAACTCTTGAGTCTGATCCTGAAGATCAAAGTCCTTATCTCTTCAAAAATCAACACATACAAAACCAAATTCAACACCCCCTTCTCTCTCTCTCTCTCCTCTCAACTTCAATTCTTAAAGCACTTGCAAAAATGGAGGCTTTAGCAGGTTCAAGAGTTTGTTTCCCTGCATAAAACCCCCAACAATGAAACAACAACATCATCATAATCATCATCTTCATTTCAGAAGACAACAAAGGGTGATGCTCACTAAAGCTTCCATTGCAGTCGAGCAAAAAACCCCACAAAACAAAATTGCCCTTGTTCGAATTGGCACCCGAGGAAGGTATCCTATTTCGCTTTAATTTCGGCTTTTCTTATCTGGGTTTTGTTTACTTTTGTCAAAATGTAGTTGCAATTTGATTTATTCAGCTCTTCAATCTGACTGGGTTTTTGCGTGTTGACTTAATGTGTAGAGAATTTGATGTGTAGAACTCTATTTCTTATCCGTTTTCCTTTTCCGTGCAACATGGCCTAGTGAAGTCTTATGTGTATATTATGATAATGTGATTGAGGAATGTTGCATAGTGTCTGAATTATGTGCAGGATTAGAGTTCTTTGATTTATAAACATCATGAATTTTACATGAATAATTATGGTTGGAGTTGGGTAATAACGGGGATCAATATGGAATAGTTGACAATAATTAATAGATGAATGCTCAGTTGCTCACTATTGGTTGATTTTGGTGCCCTTAGCAAGTAATGATAGACATTTTAGATTGCAGGATTCGATTAAGATTTAGATGCTCTATATAAGTATCACTACTAAGATTTAAGAAGTTGCCTGTCTTAGTCGAGGATTTGTGAGAGTTGCATTTCGTGCATTCTTGGCAGTCATGGTAACTTAGTACTTCTTTCGTCTCCATTTGTTTTCCCTGTTGAGATTTGGTGAATGTGAGAGTAAAGTGGTGGTTTCCCATGTTCATTGATAGTATAAGGCAATCTTTTGAGATATTTCGAAATGGAAAGTGGGGGAAACAAAAGGAGATGGAGGGAGTACTACACACAGACCATTTCACTTCTCATTATTCTTTGTGGGCAATCACATTGCAAATGTTATTATCAGGAAAACTAGAAATCCCATGATGGCTGCACTTTTGTACGATCTCCACAATTACCCCCATCTACTGAAGAAGATCATCACCTTGTTCTTTTCTCATCTTGTATGTAAGGATTTAAAATGCCCATCTGGATCAAACTGAAAATAGATAAAATTATACCAATGAGGTAATCGATGATTGATAAAAACTATTCCCTAACTCTTAAATTGTCACTGAAGTGTTACAAATGCAGCCAAGGTCCTTTTGGTAACTCAATTCTTTTGGCAATTCAATGTTTCTGTCTCCTTGTTTATTTTACTGTATGATGCCTGTCGAAATGCTCATGACAGTTAAAATCTTCTTTCTTGCTTGATGTTGTATTCTTTGCAAAAATATTTCGACTGGAGTTATATACATTCTTTACATGTGTAGGACAGTCCATTAGCACTTGCTCAAGCTTATGAAACACGTTCAAAGCTCATTGCAGCTCACGAGGAGCTGGCTGAGGAGGGAGCCATTGAAATTGTGGTGATAAAAACAACTGGTGACAAGATACTAACTCAACCGCTGGCAGACATTGGTGGGAAGGGCCTGTTTACAAAAGAAATTGATGAGGCCCTCTTGAATAATGATATTGATATTGCTGTCCACTCCATGAAGGATGTTCCTACATATCTACCAGATAAGATAATTCTACCTTGCAACCTTGAGCGTGAGGATGTTCGTGATGCCTTTATTTCCACCACTGCAGCTTCTGTAGCTGACCTTCCAGCTGGTAGTATTGTTGGTCCTGCGTCACTTAGAAGGAAATCTCAATTACTACATCGATATCCATCCCTCAGTGTTAGTCTAATTACTGCCTTTCTTTCTCCTTTACTTTTTAAAGTTGATTTTCAAAATAACAGAAATTCAACTTTCCTGCATGCTGTAGTAGAGTTATAATTATAATATATTAGTATAGAAAGAAAGTGCTTTTTGTTTCTCTTACAAGCACATACTTCCCTCCGTTTATTAATAGTCGCAACGTTCCGACTTTCACGATTACCAATACACAACTTTGACCATTAATATCTCTAATTATGTATTTGTGAAAACTATAGAAAGTTGAAAGTTTGCAAATGTATATTGAGATAAATCCAACAACGTCTTACATGCTAAAGTTTGTATGATGTATTTATTAGTCACAAATTTCTGGTCAAAGTAAGTGCATTGATAATGCAAAAGTCAAAACATCGTAACTATTTAAAAAAGAAGGAAGTATATATTAAGGTACATGAGCAACTATAATACTTCTATGATCTTGTTAGGACAGTCTTGACAAAGGCCATCGAAGGTTTCTTTCTAATCTTGAGGGTGTTCATTAATGGAGTTAATTTTGACAATGATGGAGTAATAAGTTCTTCTCGTGTCTGAATTCACAAATGAAAAAGCATATTGCAGGTTAAATGTGGAAGTTAATTGATATCAAGGCGGAGTCTGCAAATTGTGTAGAGTAACTTACATTCTGCGTCCAATTGCTTTTGTGGGAAGGTGTAATTTACGGTCTTCTTTGCAGGATTAAATCTCTTGTTTAATTAACAAGTTAAATTTAAAGTTGTGCGTGCCTAAGAGCCAGCTTCTCAATTCATACAACATAGTTACTGACACTGTATTGGACAGGGTTAAAGCATCACACAAGCTTTAAAAAAAGACACTTGAGAGTTATGATAGCCGTTTATTTTGGTATCTTAGGATGAATAAAACCTAGGCACAAGCTTTTGCAACGATGGCTTGCAAATCCCTTTATTATGTTGATTGGTTGTTTCAGACCAAGCTCACGGGCATTTTATGTATTTTTATTTACTTACTCTGAAAAGTAACTGCGAGCCTTGTGTTGTGTTTTGTGCTGTCATTTTCCACATTCTTTCTGGAGATACACACTATTTTGAAACTAGAATTAATATTATTGACTTCTATTAAGATTTGGTTTCAATTTCTATGCAGGTATTGGATAACTTCCGTGGCAATGTACAGACACGTTTGAGAAAGCTTAACGAAGGGTTGGTGCAAGCAACACTATTGGCATTAGCTGGACTAAAGCGCTTAAATATGACTGAAAATGTTACTTCTATTCTTTCAATAGATGATATGCTTCCAGCTGTTGCTCAAGGGGCCATTGGAATTGCTTGTCTGAATAATGATGACAAAATGGTAAGTTTTATGATGCCACCAAATAGCTGCTTTTGACACTGGTTTTATAAAAATGGGACAAGATGCTAATGATTGTTTCTTTTACATTCACAAGTCAGTAGCTGGGTACTTGGGATCAAAGTTTTTGGTCCATTCTTTTGAAACATTCATCATGATTATACTGTGCAAGCTAGTGTGTTTGATGGAGATGCATGATTTTATTGCTTGTCTAAGATAGAATATATAGCTAATGCTGCTGCATCTCACTAATTTCCAAATTAACGCTCTTTTCTTTTCTATTCCAACTATTTTAGGTAAACTACCTTGCGTCACTAAATCACGAGGAAACTCGATTAGCAGTTGCGTGTGAGAGAGCTTTTCTTGAGACCTTGGACGGGTCTTGTCGTACCCCCTATTGCTGGATATGCTTGCAGAGATGAAAATGGGGACTGCTTTTTCAGGGGGCTTGTGGCTTCTACAGATGGAAAGCAAGGTAGAGATTGATCTAACTCATAGTTTTACTCTATGCGTTCCATTTCACAAGGCACCACAACTTTCAAGATTCACCTTTGAGCGTTTAAATTATAATATATTAATATTCTATTGTGAAACTAATTTTTGAGATGAATATAATTGTAGAATCTTTACAATTCTTTATCGATATACTTTAAGAGATATTAATACTTGAAGTTAAACCTCAAACTGGGAGTACTGTACTTGTTTCCTACCTTACTGTATCATTTTAGTTGCCATATGAATGATATATTCTTTACCATATCTTACAGTAATCGAGACTTCTCGAAGGGGTTCATATGCTTTTGATGATATGGTATCAATGGGAAAAGATGCTGGAAAGGAGCTTCTCTCAAGGGCTGGTCCTGGATTTTTTGATCCGAGATAATCTTTGCAAGTAAGGCAATCTTGTTGTAGCAGTAGCACGGTGTTTTTGGTGTTGTGAGGCGTTGCAGATTGATTCTGCTGTAGCGATAGCGTGGTGATTTTCTGTAGGCTTTTGTAGATTTAGGATTTGCATCTTTCAAGTTAAGCTCATATGAGGAAATACAAGTACTAATCCTATTTATGGTTGGTTTAGTTTTATGATTTTTCCCATCTGTTGGTTTGATTTGGATTCATTTTTGGTGTTTATCTCTTCATTTTTAGCAGACTTGCCACACTAAAAATTTCCACATTGTTATGGTTGGTTGGAGGATTGGAGGTTCATGGAACAATACATTTGAAGTTCCTTCTAATTTTCAAGCCTTTTGGCTTGAAGTAAGAGGATCTTCATTTGAAGGGTGGGGGATTACTCAAGCATTTTGTGAGTATGTGTTATCAATGTAATTTTGGTTTGAAAAAAATAATCTCAAGTTTCACTTATCTTGTTAAATTAAATTTATTATCTCTTTTATACAAGAATGATTCCAAGTTTTGATAGTACTTCACTTGTAAAAGTATATCTATTACTTTTTATATACACGTTATGCGTGCGCGAATATAACCGTTATGTAGGTTTTTTAGGGATTGATTTTTCCTTTTTTTCCTTCCAAATCAGAGACTGTAGTTTGTATTTTCTATTTTAAATAGGAGTATATTGGTCAAAAAGGTTGGACACCGAAGTGCTCAAGTGTTGCCATATACAATAGAGATCTTTGTTCTTATTGGGTCTTTTTGAGTCTCTTTTAGAGTACTGAAATGCTAGAATAATAGTTTGAATATTTTGGAAAAGGCATGTCCAAATTGTAGGTGTAGAACTACTATTAAATAATTTACATGTCGGTTTTAGTTTTTTTTTTTTAAAAAGGGTAGAGCTTATATGAATTGTGCTTATAGTCTGCATTTGCCTAAGGAAGCAGGGAAAGATATGGTTAGTTTAAAACTTTGTTGGTAAATAGAAAAGAGAGGTATTTTTAAATACCTCGATTTCGGGCTTACTCATCATCACCATCACCATCACCATCACCAAACACAGTACCGTACCCGCATGCACCAAGCTTCGAACCGTAGTCTACTTGAATATGGTAAGAAGCTTAATCCAGCGAGGCACGGTAAAGGTGGTGTAAGAAGTGGGCAAGGATCTTTTTTATGTACATATAAGAGTAACGCCTATCAATATTGAGTCATGAGATTTGAGTATTGAACTAGTTGTTGACTCGCGACGCCCGGTGTTAATCTATATATCAGATACATTTTGGCTTATTTAAGATTGTTAATGTCGTTTTCTTTTCTCGTTTCGTTGAAGAACGTAACCGATTAATGAGAATTTGTTGTTTAGGGGCGTTGCTTAACCGGTCACCTAGTTATTCGGGCACCAAATATGTTGTACTGCCGGGCTCTCTTTTCGGGTAGCTAGGAAAGCAACCCATGACTCGACCCTAAATAATCGGGTGCTCGCAAAGTGTCATAACTTTTTTTATGAAAAAAATCATTGGAAGAGCTATAGAAGAAGCTACTTACTACGAGCATCAACCGTCGATCCATGTTGATTACGGTGCTTTCAGGGTACTACCATGAGTGATAATTGTCAATTGTATGCCAACTCTAATCCTCATTCATCAAAGGATCTACTACCAATCAACCATAACATAAATATTCTCACTTGCAGATTGCATCACGCCTAATTTTTTCATTGACATGTTGATTCATCCGACCTTTTTTTTACATGTTGATTTATCTCGATCCAACTTCTCCCGTAAAATATTAAATTCTTTTTATTATTCATGTTTTCTTTCCTCTCTCGAAAGTCACAAGCACAATAATGTGGTATTGGGTAGCTTATAAGATAACTCAATACATTTTCACAATTGTTTCGATCTTATAAGTGGAGATTAAAGTTATTGTGAAAAAAGAAAGAGAAAAAAAATATAATGATGCGTTTATTCGGGATACACGTGTAATCTTGAAAGCAAGCTAAGCTCATTAACCGGCCCGATTCTTGCATCTTTTCCCCGAGTCGGGTACCACCCATCAAAATGAAATTTCATATTTATACCTTTTTTCGGGTAGACATGCATGTCAACATAATGGGTCATACGTATCGGGTCTCCCGAACACCCCTACTTACAATTTGGTTCGAAATTAGAAGCAATGTAGTTTATAGCAATGTAGTTAATTGCATGTAATGTTGGGTCATGTAATGTTGGGTCTCCTTAATAATTGTAGGGGATATTGTGGGATGTAAGTTACCATATCTTTAAATGCTTTTCTTAGATGTATGTTATAGCTTTTTTTTTCCCATAAAAATCAAAAGAAGATTGGAAGATTAGTGGTTAGATGTTAGTATGTTTGTATTTCAAATGGGAGGTTGCTTGTTCGGGCCTTCATACATATATTTTTGTTGATTGACATTGTATCATTTGTTTGGGAGGGGATGATACGTAGAGACGTACATTTGCTTGCTTTGAGCTTTAGATATATATATATATATAGATAGATAGATTTATTGTTTAGGTTCAGGTGCAGAGTTTAAAAGTTCTCTAAAATATTAAAACTTCATTAAATAAATTTATTAACATATTGAATTTTTTATGAACATATGTATGCTCCGCATTTTTTATCATGTGGGAATTCTATGTGGTTCAATCTTTGACCACTTTTATATATTTTTTGTTCTTTTTTGTTTTTACTATTGTAATTTGTATAGTAGTATATACTAGTTTTTAGTCCAAACTTAGCTCGACATATGTATTGTAATATCAGAATTTTTTTTTTTTATTGAATTTAAATATTTTGATTTTAAATGTTCTTACTTGTGTTAAATTTCAGCAAAATTATTTATCCATCAATATAAGAAAATTAACTAGAATTTCCCATTAAGGAAGATAGTGTCCCTGTTTGGTAAAGAAAAGTATGGGGAAAAATTAGAGGTTTCAACTCATATTGAGATAATTTGACTAGTTAATCATCTAATTTAAGTGTTTAGTAAATAAAGGTTCGAGATAGCTGATTGAATTGAAAAAGTTCTTTTTGAAAGAGCTGGGAGAGGAGCATTTGACATTAAAGGTTTGGAAATGAGTGTAACACCCCCAAAATCCATACACGTCTAAACTACGTTGCATCGACTTTGGAAGTGTTACCCAGGCGGTGAAACGCAAGGCTTATTGAATTTAAGACACTAACTTACTCTTTATTATGAAAACTAAATTGCAAGTGGAAATAAAATGATAACTTAACTACAACTCGGGAATCACTATCGACCCCCTTTTATTTAAAAACCATTAACTATGTAAATCATAAACAATCTCTAGGATGTTCAACCAAAACAATTTAAAAGTTTATAATCAAAAGTATCCTCAGTATGCCCGAACTCATGCAAAGATCACCAAAGATACCTAATCCCGCTCCCCATTGAAATATCAATGGTTCATCACAGTCAACAAACAACACAAATAACAAACAATCGTATGCCGAATACGTACAAAATCAGCTACATAATACACTAAACATAATCGAATAATAATAACAATTCCTAAACATGATTCTACAAAAACATTAAATTCCGTTTTTACAATTTATTTGGCATCGAACGGGCACCGTCATCTTTCTAGAATCATACGGGCTACTTAATCCTTAATAGACAACTTGGTCTATTAGATGAAATGTAAATACGGTTTCGTTCCGTTCCACATCCATCACCTTAGTATGCATACCCCAAGATCGTACGGAACCTTCCGCCTACTGAGTTATCAAAATTTATAAGGACACTAACCGTCGTCACAAGAGTAGGCCTACGTAGGAGTGTAGAGTAAGTCCCACACTCCCCCATTGTTCATCACTTGTAGGGAGTCCAACTACAAGTTTATTGCCAAAATCCTTTTTTAGTATTGTACATTCATACCACATTAAACATGTAATCATTTAACATTCCTTCTTAGATACAATACTCAAATCTTTACTTCTTGTAACATCCTTGTTACACCATAGATCAACGAATACAAATCCAATAATCATGCTTATGATACGATAGAATTTCGCATAACCATGCTACATATTGATTTTCAATCACAATCATGTTACCAAACAATCTCAAAGAATCACAATTGTTTCCTATCATGGTTCTAGGTTCCAATAGAATAAATCACAACCTAACATGATACTAGTAATTGCAACCTGAACCGGTACGCGTACGTACCTTGTAACTGAGAATCTTTGTGATTACTTAAAAATGTTCTCGCTTATGAAATTGGGACCTAATCGAAATATAAGAATAATCGGTTCTAAGTCCTTGATATCATTAAAATAAAACCAACTTAACCACTATGTAAAACTTAGTGTTTTGAACAATAAAAGTAAACGTTCTTGTTGTTTAAACTTTCTTATCATGAACTCTATTGAAGCTAACATATTTAGAAGCTAATTACTATGCTTGCAAAATCGATTTCTTTTAACTTATTTTATGCTTTGTTGAACACTACAAACTTACACAATTTCATATACAAGTATCGTCAAAATCGGGATTTGCGGAATAAATTATCATAAGAACTACCAACAATTTCCTAATTATAAATCCGATTTCTTTTATTAATTTTATACTTTACTTATAATTACAAACTTAATCAAAGATTCATAAGAATTACAAAATCGATTATATACATTAATTTAAAGAGGAAAAGAGAGAATTTTAATTTCTTTATACCGGGTCAACTTGCCGGCGACGACCACCTGGCGACACGTAGGACTCCGGGCCGCAGCACCACCACACTCGCAGCCTCGACGCGTCGCTCACAAACACTCAAGCCACTCACTCTCGCCGACCTCGACTCGTCGCACACACCACACACAACCTTCACTCGCACACCACACCGTCGAGCCACACTCGTACAACGCAGCACCTCGACAAACTGCACACACCCGCACTCCGACTCGCACCGCACGACCCTCGAGTGCTCGCACTCGACGCCCGCTCACGCAGCCTCGCACACGAACCACAGCACTCGAACGCCGCACCACGCAGCCTCACACGCTCAGCACCTTCGACCACCCTCGAAGCCTCGTGCACCACTCAAGGCTAACGAACTCAGGAGGGAGGGAGAAAACGAACGAAGAAGGAGGAGGAAGCGGCGTGAGGAAGGAGGAGAAGAGAGGAGAGAGAAAAAAATCTTGAGAGTGAAAAGAAGAAAAAAACTGCTGAGTTAAGAATAGGGTTTTCTAATAAATTTTTTTTTCTTCCTTTTCTTATTTATAGGATGGGAAACCTTAGTTTATTAGGATTTGTTTCCAAATCGAATTTTGATTTATTATTTAACAAAAATCGAATTAAAATATAATTAGGTACGAAAGTAGGTTGTATATTTAATTTATAATTGTAGGCTTACCTAAAATATATTATATTTACTTTATATTTTCTTATTTATAGCAAAATAACTCCCAAAAATACCGAGTATTACGATGAGTGGGGTAAATTACATATATATTATCAAGTTTTTGAAAAGTACATTTATAAACAATTAGTACAAAATGAATTAATGCCCATATCCTTAGTGATCATTTTACACAATTAGGGTGAATCACCTATTAGCTACTTATCGAACACCTATGTACGAAAAACTAATACAATAAGCTAGTCAAACCAAATTATCAATCAATGTTTCTCTTAGCAATTAATTCACTTATCACCATCCGCTAATTGTCAAACCGAGCCAATATCTTTTTAAATAAAAGATTTATTTCCCATAATTTTGTCGGAAAATTTTTAAGAAGACGATGACATGTATCCTCTTTAGTATATTGCAATAGATATTCTTCTTTCTTATTACTTGTAATGTTTCACATTTTAGGATGTTCTATTACTTGCAACGTTAATATTTTTTTGGCACAAGGGTATTTTGGAGAGTTTCAAATTTTGATGTAACATGTTAAATAAGTAGGTTTTTTTTAATTCAATAGAGGATGTTAAATAAGTAGGATTAGCGAAATTGTACGTACTATTTACAAATTACAACGGCAAGGTTCATTCTTCATACATAGCGGGTTTAGTCATTTCAAAATTCATTTGTCATGCATCACTGGTCACATAAAAAGTAAAGTTGCCTACAAGTAATTTGGATGACGTTAGGAATTTGGACAAATTTATTTTTGTAATACAAGATGAGAATTATTAAATTTGGGGTGTATACAAGTGTTTTGGCATCAAGAAAAATCATCCACAAAAGACATTTAAAACAACATGTAAATATAGAAATTAAAGTCATAATATCTTTTAGATAACTCTTATATCCACATATCCCATAATAACAGCATAGTTCATACCTTGTAAAATCCCAGCACAGTCACTGGTAGACGGTAGTATCTACAATTAGAGAAAATCCATATATATACATAAGTTTTGTATCTCACAATTATGTAGAATACTAATTATGTGCTCAACATCCAACTTTGTAACACTTAATGCCTGGACAAAGAGATACAAAAATCAAGTAAATCAAGAATAACTCCTAGACTTCCCTAGTTACATCAATATAATCTTGATGATATTTCTTTTGCACCTAAATCCTAACAAAGAAAATGCTAAGTTCAGGGCCACCACTCCCATCTGGGTTCATCATGTAGTATGTCTCAGAATCTTTAGATCCAATCACACGCTCGAAAAACGAACGCATATAAGTAAGCTCACCATCTGGTGTCTCGTTTCCATCACCACTAGGCAAAACACCAGCACCCATTGAAACAGCATGCAACATTTGCATAACACTCAAGTCATCATCAGTTGGTTCTCTTTTTATGCCATACCCAGTTTTCCTACCATTACAATACATCGTCCAAATGGGCTCTTCAATGAGCTTGGTTTTATCTGAGGATGCTTCTCACTCCAAAGCAATTCTCACAAGACCTAAACCCATGTCTTGCAACAACTTCCCCGTTGGGATGGCCAACTCTAGCAATAACATGGGGAGGCACCTAGGATTTTCTTGGATCGCCAAGTTTACCCTTGCTTTTCGATACCCAAAATAGCGTTCCGGTGATCCGAGTCCCACCATGGACGTGCCCGTCATTGAGCCTATTTGGCATTGGTATCCGGCAAGTAGGGCTTACAATAGGGAAAGACCTAAAGACAGAGGCGTACTCTTCTCAGAATTTTATTTGACTTAGACGGGTTTTTCCTCTGCGAAGGTGCTTGCAAAGGATATTGGAGCACGAGGTGATGAAGACCCATTGTTCATAGTGGTTATGGCCCCAGTTTGAGGTGGTGGAGAGGGAGGATGAGGATGAGGATGAGGATGAGGAGGTGGAGATCGCCGCGGCGATGCAGGGGATTGGTCGAAGGGGTCCCGGCATGGTGGTTGATTGTGATAAATCAAGAAACAATTCGCTGGTTTCAGGAGAAATGTTAGAAGGTGGGAAAGTAAGGAGACAAATGTGGATCTATGACAATGCAGATAGTGTTTATACCAAGCAATTGGCTTTGAATGTTGTGGATTGCACGTTTGGTTCCGCAATGTTGACAATTTCTACAAGTAGACTCCCTCACTGCAACTTAGGAGAGAGTATAATTATTCTGTTCATGCTGGCCTGCTCTTGAATGTTCAAATATTTGGGAGACAAAACATTAATTATGTTTTAACTCAGACAAATATTCTTCTATTGGATTTTTCTAAACAAATATGCTGATATGAAAAGAAATAACAATAGTATACAAATATGCCGGGCATTTTTTAAAATTAGAGGTCAAACAAAAAAAATTGTAATATAGACTCCACATCAATGTGCAAGTCACTTCACAAACTAAACCAAGACGTGCTTAGCAGTCAGATGTTGGCAAATTTCATCTTGGTAACAAAGCCTGCTCCACTAATACAGTTCATTACTAAGCCACTCTCCATTTTCTCCTTTTCCATCACTTTCTTCCATGAATTTTCTGAATGATAATCCTATTTTAACAGAAAACTTGAAAAAAATTAAGGAAGGTAGAGGTGGTAATGCCTCTAATATTCACCTTTGTGGCCAGTGTTCGATTCTCACCGTAGCAACCGGAACTACGAGAGAGGGTTTAAGTGGGTTGGGGGGGGGGATGGCCTTGGCTTTCTATCCCGAATCAGACCTACATGTACCTACTATAAATTTCTTTGTTAAAAAAAGATACAAAATCCAAAAAAAAATAACACCAAATTCCTTAGTATTAAAATATGTGAATTAAAGATGTACATATTTTTACACTACCATTGAAGAGCATATCTGCACACAAGCATACTTAAGAAAGAGATGCATTTATTTGACATTGATCAGCATCGAATTTTTACAAAACCAACTACCTACTCAAATATGTTACAAAGTGTACAGGTGAAACCCAAGCATGCAGGAAACTGCAACTTTCAGAAGCATTTTCTGTGAGCAATGGAAGGCCCTGTTTCCCCATCATAATCTGCCTTCGTCACATGCTGATTCTGAGGGAATACTACTTTGGCAAGAATTGCACCTCCAATCCCACGCCGAATACTTGGTTAAGTTTTCAGGCATATATTCATGGCTGTTGCACAGGGCATCAAGAGGAAAAAAAAGGAAGAAATTCAGTGGATAATATTTCGTCGAAGTGGCAGCAACTGGCAAGCTACGGTTAGTCATTGTTCTACATCAGGAAGAAACAACTGATATTCCAAAAGGAAATTACAAAAGAACGGAAATGGACTCAACTTAGAGAACTAAACCCCCAAAAGATGTCAATCACATACATCATTACTAATAAAATCCCAGAAAAAATCTAAGCTACTATTGGCCACAGGCTCACAGCCAACTTGATTACAGGCTAATTTGGACAATTCTTAAAGGGGCTCATACAGCTCTCAACTCATCCAGATATAGCACATCTCCCAACACATTTGATCTGAGCTCTGAATACGAATGGGCATATTTACAACCACCAAATATGTAATCTTTCTATGATGCTAGTGTTCCTTGCTTACACTCCATTTCTTTCTTCTATAAAAGCATGCACAATATTCGAGGTGGAATATCGTCCCAATCTACATTAATAAATATTATAAGAAAATAACATTATATAAGTACATATAACTATATAAGATGGAATCTAATGGTAAAGAGTTTTTATGGATGTCTTTGCATCAAAGGCTAGCTACTACAGAAACACTGAAGAAATAGAGTCTTGCACAAGATCAGCAGAGCCAATTTTGAAGAAAATACAACAGTATGACGGACAGAGGCCTAAAGTTGCGAATTCTATTTGTGTTGAAAGGAACAATGCTATCTACAATCAACATCATAAACCTATGGAAGCTGTAACTCATGAATGGTGATTGGAGAGCTAGATGAATTAACTAGAGGATACTCTGTACTGCCACAGACTTACACATGGAGCATTCTCTCTCTGCACCTTTCCTAGAAGGTGAAAGGGGATTGAGAGCCTGAGGCAGAGAAAGGTCTGTAATCTAGAGTCAAGTAGTACAGCCTTGAGTAAGCTCTCTTGTGTGAACTACAAAATGTCAAAGCATTATGCATCACAAGATTACATAGCAGCATGTCAGACTACTGGGTACAGCCAGGCTTATATAAGACAAAGGTATTCCATAAAAAAGCTTCTTGTGCTAGAGACCACAAAGACACAACATAAATCACTTTTGTTTAAACGAGCCTTGAGAGTACTAGCTATAATCCGAAGATGTGCGTGTACCTCTTAATTAGATCACCCAACAAAATCTCCATTGAATCACATCTCTAAGAGCCTTCCCTACTTCACACATGCCCATAAACCACTTTAGGAGAAGCTATGTGAAGTAGCTGAAAAATTATATTTAGTATAACTTTTGCTACAATACTCTTAATATTATAATATTTTACCATACAGCCGCTAAACATATACCTAATACATTTTTTAAAAATACAATTACATATTTCTATTCTTCACTTTAACCATGCATCGGCTGCAGATTACAATAAAGTTACCTTACAACAAGAGTACGACTATAATATTACAATAATTACGAATATAGTAGGAATAGTATCATAGTATTATAACAATAACGTATATACATTAGTCTCCATTTTTTTGGCCGTGCATACCACAACTATAAAAAACTAGTACCTCAGTAAAAGATGAAAAACAAACAAAAAAAAATGAGAGGAAGAGAAGTATTTAGGGTTTCTGGCAATAGCTGACCAAATTATCGCTGAAAAATGATTCGGAAGCCTACATCTTCGAAACCTAACCAAGGCCCATTTACAGGATTATCACAACTTAGGTCTAGTGTAACGCCTAGAAAACGTATTATACCTTGGAGGTTCGATAAAAATAAATTTTATTCAATATGGCTCATGCAAACAGGTGTGGAAGTGATAATGTCTGCAGCATGATTCTCCAGAGCTTTAAAGGAAGAACGAATGGTGCAGGTAAGAGAGAATGATGAATCAACACGTTATTAGCAAGACTTTGTTCAACAAGGAATTTCAGATAAGTTTCCACAAAAGTAAGCAAGATCTTGTTACTTCTAAGCCTTGATTGAGCATCGGTCTGGTGTTTTTAAAATCTAGAGATTTTATAAAACAACCTTTTAAAGGATGTAAAATTTTGTGCAATGACACCTATATTCCCTGTCAGACGACCTCTCATAAATTACTTGCCAGCATGAAGTTAGCTGCACAAGACGACCACACAACACTTCTGGGTGACCATCAACTCAAACCTTCACAAAGCTTGCAGCTCACTAACTGATATCATTGGCAGGGCAGTAGATATAGATATTTGTGGGGTAAGCAGGCAGGAACAGCCCCCAACGTAATTCAGTATATTTATAAATTACATAAAGAGGGAATGAGTAGACAACCAGGGGTTGTGGCTCTCAGTAAAAGTTTGTTTTGTTTAGTAGTATCCTAGGCCTAAGGTTAAGTTTTCTTTTCCAACTTCTCTAAGGTTAATATTATCATGTTGAATGTAATCTTTGCCTGAGGATCTTTGAGAAAAGCATACACGTGCCTTACGTATCCCCAACTTCCAGTTTCTACCAGAACCACACAGGATGCAGAAGTTGTATTGCAATGTTAGCCCATCTCTACTATCTGAGAACACTGGCTTTCAGCAGATGGCTGGGCGGAGTAGGCTTGGAGAACCGTTTGAATTTATTCAATGTATAAAAGCAATAGGATGTACAGTATACTTGACCTTCAACCTCCCAGCTCTGACATAAACTATCTAAACATCCCAACCCAATATTAGGCATTATTCAACTAAAATTGCAAGGCATCAGTAACACGGTCAAACATGGTTGTTACCTTAACCAAAGAAGGACGAATGGCCGAGCCACACAAGCTTGACTCCTTTCTGGAACTTCTCTTCAAAACCTGCAGCAATAAAAGAAAAGACAAGAATATGAGAACTCAAGCACCAGAAATACAACAAAGAGTTACAATTACAACCGAATCTCATTAACATAAAATAAAAAAAATAAAAAATAACTGGCAATTATTTTTTCCTAAGTCCAACTTTACATTTCCAAACAAAGGTGAGCAAAGAAGGTAGGTACCCACTTCTGAACAACAGCCAGTTAGGAACTGACAAGTCCAGCTACCCAGACCTTTGAAACCAATTTTCCTTCCCTCTATTGGCCCTAACTTGCTTGTAGCAGAGACCAACCTGAAAGCAAAGGCAATCAACCCCAATGTGTTTCATGTCTAACCACACCAGTGTAGGAAATGAGGACCTGTGTCTCACCATTCTCAAGTCTCAACGCACAGGATACACAGATTATATAGAAATGCACTTCCTCGATTGAGGTTCAGGACTTGGATTGATAATTACTTTCAAATAGATAGAATAGTTACTCTCAACAATCTAAAAGTTATTTATCCTTGATATGGCTTCTCCTTATTAGGGATGAACACTAACCTGCAGTAAAAAATACAAGTTTGAGAGGGTGGGACATCGACGCCGCAAAGTTAGTACAGTGACTTTGACAGCAACCATGATCCTATCGCTTTCTCTTC